>PISX010015222.1:12032-50420 GCA_004024625.1 Mellivora capensis | reverse complement strand
GATCTCCATTAGCATGGTAAATTGTTTTCCACCCCCTCACTTTAAATTTGGAGGTGTCTTTGGGTCTAAAATGAGTTTCTTGTAGGCAACATATTGATGGGTTTTGTTTTTTTATCCATGCTGATACCCTGTGTCTTTTGATGGGGGCATTTAGCCCGTTAACATTCAGGGTAACTCTTGAGAGATATGAATTTAGTGCCATTGTATTGCCTGTAAGGTGACTGTTACTATATATTGTCTCTGTTCCTTTCTGATCTACTATTTTTAGGCTCTCTCTTTGCTTAGAGGACCCCTTTCAATATTTCCTGTAGAGGTGGTTTGGTGTTTGCAAATTCTTTCAGTTTTTGTTTGTCCTGGAAGCTTTTTATCTCTCCTTCTATTTTCAATGATAGCCTAGCTCGATATAGTATTCTTGGCTGCTCTTTTTTTTAAAGATTAAAAAAATTTATTTATTTGACAGAGAGAGAGAGAGATCACAAGTAGGGAGAGAGGAAGGCAGAGAGAGAGAGGGAAGCAGGCTCCCCACTGAGCAGAGAGCCCAATGCGAGGCTCCATCCCAGGACCCTGAGATCATGACCTGAGCCAAAGGCAGAGGCTTAACCCACTGAGCCACCACACAGGTGCTCCTAGGTGTGCATTTCTTTTTGTTTATTTCACTTGGCACTTGTTTTGATCCTTGAATTAGAATAGCTTTCATTAATTCTGAGAAATTACCAGTGGTTATCTCTGAGTTTTGACTCTTCCTCATATCTCCCTTTTTAAAAATTAAAATTATAATCTTTTTATTTATTTTCTAAAAGTTTTTATTTTAATTTACCAGTGCTCATTGCGACGAGTGTTCTCCTTAATCCGTATTCCTTATTTCGCCCAATCCCCACCTTCTTCCTCTCTAGTAACCATCAGTTTGTTCTCTTGGTTTGTCTCTCTTTTTCCCCCCCTATGATCTTTTGCTTTCATTCATTCTTTCTTTCATTTTTTTTTTTTTTAAAGATCTTGTTTATTTATTTGAGAGAGAGAGAGAGAGCATGAGCTGGGACAGGGACAGAGGGAGAAGGAAAGCAGTCTCCCCACTGAGCTGGGAACCCAATGCAGGGCTCGATCTCAGGACCCTGAGATCATGATCAGAGACAAAGTCAGATGCTTAACCAACTAAAACATCCAGGCACTGTGGTTTGGTTTGGTTTTGTTTTTTCTTAAATTCTACATAGGAGTGAAATCATGTGGTATTTGTCCTTCTCTGACAGATTTATTTCTCTTACTTTTATACTCTCTAGCTCTATCCATGTCATTGCAATCTCGCATTTTTATCCATTCATCTATCCATATACACCTTGGATATGGGCTGCTTCCATAGTTTGGCTATTGTACATAATACTGCAATAAACATAGGGGTGAATGTATCTATTGAAACAATCCTATGATTCAAATCCTTTCTCTTATTGATGTGATGTATCATATTGTTTGATTTGCAAATATTGAACCACCCTTGGCAATCCAGGCATAAATCCACTTGATTGTGGTGAATGATTTTTTTAATGTGTTGTTGGATTTTGTTTGCTAGCATTTTGTTGAGGACTTTTGCGTCATGTTCATCAGAGATATTGGCCTGTATTTTTCTTTTTTTTTTTTGTGGTGTCCTTATTTGGCTTTGGTTTCAGGGTAATGCTGGCCTCATAGAATGATTTTGGAAGTTTTCCTTTTTTTCCCTATTTTTTGTAGTAGTTTGAGAAGAATAAGTATTAACTCTTCTTTACATATTTGGTAGAATTCACCTGTGAAGCCATCTGGCTCTGAACTTTTGTTCGTTGGGAATTTTTTTGGGGGGGGATTTTTAAATTACTGATTTCTCAATTTCTTTGCTGGTAATTGATCTTTTCAAATTTTCTATTTCTTCCTTTTCATTTGGTAGTTTATATGTTCTAGGAATTTATCCATTTCGTCTAGGTTGTCCAATTTGTTAGCATATAGTTTTTCATAGCAGCCTCTTATAATTGTTTGTATTTCTGTGGTGTTGGTTGTTAGTTCTCCACTCTCATTTGTGGTTTTATTCACTTGTGTCTTTTCTCTTTTTTCCCCTCTTTTTTCTGTTTTTTCCCATTTGCATGATAATAGAAGTCCTGTAAGTGGTTTATCAGTTTTATTAAAATTTTTTTAAAGGGCCAGCTCCTGGTTTCATTGATCTGTTCTACTGTGTTTTTAGTTTTATATCATTCATTTTTTAAAAAGATTTTATTTATTTATTTGACAGACAGAGATCACAAGTAGGCAGAGAGAGAGAGGAGGAAGCAGGCTCCCCACCAAGCAGAGAGCCCGATATGGGGCTCGATCCCAGGACCCCGAGACCATGACCCGAGCCAAAGGCAGAGGTCCCAACCCACTGAGCCACCCAGGTGCCCCAATATATCATTCATTTTTTAAAAAAGATTTTATTTATTTATTTATTTATTTATTTATTTTTAAAGATTTTATTTATTTATTTGTCAGAGAGAGAGAGAGAGAGGCAGGCAGCTAGAGGCAGGGGGAGAAGCAGGCTCCCCACTGAGCAAGGAGCCTGATGTGGGACTTGATCCCAGGACACTGGGATCATGACCTGAGCCGAAGGCAGCCGCTTAACCAACTGAGCCACCCAGGCGTCCCAGGATTTTATTTATTTATTTGACGGAATAGAGACACTGTGAGAGAGGGAACACAAGCAGGGGAGTGGGAGAGGGAGAAGCAGGTTTCACGTGGAGAAGGGAGCCTGACGCAGGCCTTGATCCCAGGATCCTGGGTTCATGACCTGAGTCAAAGACTGATCCTTAACAACTGAGCCACCTAGGCACCCCTATATCATTCATTTTTCTCCAGTATTTATTATTTCCTTCCTTCTGTTGGTTTTGGGTTTTGTTTGTTGTTCTAGCTCCTTTAGGTGTAAGTTTAGGTTTTTTACATGAAAATTTTCTTACTTCTTGAGGTAGAAATAAATTGCTATAATCTTCCCTCTTAGAACTGCTTTTGTTGCATCCCAAAGGTTTCAAACTATTGTATTTTTGTTTTCACTTTTTTTCCCTGTAGTTTTTCATTTCTTTTTTTATTTCCTGGTTGACTCATTCAGTGTTTAGTAGCATGTTATTTAACATTTCTAGATATTTTCTTATGTTTGATTTCTACTTTCATAGCATTGTGGTCAGAAAAGATGCATGGTATGACTTTGATGTTTTTAAATTTGTTGAGGCTTGGGATGCCTGGGTGGCTCAGTCAGTGAAGCATATGTCTTCAGCTCAGGTCATGCTTCTAGCATCCTGGGATTGAGCCCCGCATCGGGCTCCTTGCTCAGCAGGGAGTTTGCTTCTCCCTCTCCCTCTCCCTTTGACTGCTGCTTCCCCTGGTTGTGCTTGTTCGCTCTCTCCCTCTCTTTTTCTCTGACAAATGAATAAATAATAAATTTTTTGAGGCTTATCTTGTGGCCTTAAATGTGATCTTTTCTGGAGAATGTTCCATGTGCACTTGAAAAGAATATGTATTCTGGTGTTTTAGGATGGAATGTTCTGAATGTATCTGTTAAATCCATCTTGTCTACTGTGTCATTCAAAACCTTGTTGATTTTCTGTTTGGATGATCTGTAGATGAGGGGTTAATGACCCCTACTACTATTGTATTGTTATTGATTAGTCCCTTAAGTTCCTTGTTAACTGTTTTACATATTTGGGTATTCCCATGTTGTGTGCATAAATATTTACAATTGTTATATCTTGTTGGATTGTCTCCTTTATTATTATATAGTGTCCTTCTTTGTCTCTTGTTACAGCTTTTGTTTTAAAGTCTACCTTGATATAAGTATTGCTATTTTTGCTTTCTTGTGACATCTATGTGCATGATAAATTTTCTCCATTCCTTCTCTATCAATCTGCAGGTGTCTTTAGTAGGTAGCATATAGATGGGTCTTGTTTTTCAACCATTCTGTTATCCTATGTCTTTTGATTGGAGCATCTAGTCCACTTATATTCAAAGTAATTATTGATAGATATGTATTTATTGCTGTTTTATTCCTTGTTCTGTGGTTGTTTCTGAAAGTTTTCTGTGATCTTTCTTGTTCTTCTCCTTCATGGTTTGCTGGTTTTCTTTAGTGGTATATTTGAATTTTTTCTCTTTGTTCTTTGCATATCTTTAATAGTTATTGATTTATAGTTACAATTTGGTTTGTATATAATATCTTCTGCATATAGCAGTCTATATTAAATTGATGGTCATTTAAGTTTGAGCCAATTCTTACTCCTCTTCTCCCCATGTTTTAGGTATATGATATCATGTTGTACATCCTTTTATTTTGTGACTTTCTTGGCTTGTTTTTCACAGAAATATTCTTTTTTATTTTTTTTTAGATTTTATTTTATTTATTTGACAGACAGAGATTACAAGTAGGCAAGAGAGGTAGGCAGGGAAAGAGAGGAGGAAGCAGGCTCTCCGCAGAGCAGAGGGCCCAATGCGGGGCTCGATCCCAGGACCCTGGGATCATGACCCAAGCCGAAAGCAGAGGCTTTAACCCACTGAGCCACCCAGGCGCCCCCCCCCTTTTTTTAGATTTTATTTTATTTATTTGACAGACAGAGAAATATTCATTTTTTACTGATTTTATGTTTCCTACCTTTATAGTGTCATTTTTGGCCTTTCCTTTCCACTCAAGAGTCCCCTTTAGTATTTCTTGTGGAGCTAGTTTAGTGTTCATAAACTCCTTTAGTTTTTGTTTGGGAAATTCTTTATCTCTCCTCCTTTTCTGAATGATAGCCTTGCTGGATAGAATATTCTTGGCTGCAGGTTTTCCCCTTTCAGCACTTTGAATATATCATGCCAGTCCTTTCTGGCTTGGAAAGTTTCTGCTGCAAAATCCACTGATACCCTCATGGGGTTTCCTTTGTATGTAACTGTCTTCTTTTATCTTGTAGCTTTTAATACTTTAAAAAATCACTATATTTTGCCTTTTTTTTTTTTAAGATTTTATTTTATTTTTTTGACAGACCGAGAGAGCACAAGCAGGCAGAGCAATAGAGGGAGAGGGAGAAGCAGGCTCCCCACAGAGCAGGGAGCCCAATGTGGGGACTCGATCCCAGGACCCTGGGATCATGACCTGAGCTAAGGCAGTCGCTTAACTAACTGAGCCACCCAGGCACCCCTATTTTGCCATTTTAAAAGTAGATTTTATTTATTTATTTGGAAGAGAAAGTGAGAGAGCGCATGAGAGTGGAGAGGTTAGAGGGAGAAGCAGATTCCCCATGGACTTGATCCCAGGACTCTGGGATCATGACCTGAGCTGAAGGTCATGCCTAACCAACTGAGCCACCCAAGTGCCCTATATTTTGCCATTTTAATTAAAATATTTGTTGGTGTGGATCTGCTTTGGTTGATTTTTTGGAGGTTCTCTGTGAATCGTGGATCTGGATATCTATTTCTTAGCCCAGATTAGGAAAGATTACAGCTATTGTGTCTTCAAATAAATTCTCTGCCTGCTTTTCTCTCTCTCTTCTTCTTCTTCTGGGACTCCTATAATACAAATGTTATTACATAACTCTCATTTGCATAATTCCTTTTTTTCCTCTTTTGTCCACTTAATTACTTTCCATTACTCTGTCTTCTAGGTCATTGATTTGTTCCTCTGTTTCTTCCAGCCTGCTGTTCATTCCATCAAGTGTGTTTCTCATTTCATTTATTGAGTCTGTTGTCTCTGCTATGTTTTTCCTTTATTTCTGTGTTAAAGTTCTCATTCGGGGCGCCTGGGTGGCTCAGTGGGTTAAAGTCTCTGCCTTCAGCTCAGGTCATGATCCCAGGGTCCTGGGATTGAGCCCTGCATCGGGCTCTCTGCTCAGCCTGCTTCCTCCTCTCTCTCTGCCTGCTTCTTTGCCTACTTGTGATCTCCATCTGTCAAATAAATGAAATATTTAAAAATAAATAAATAAAGTTCTCACTCATGTCCTCCACTCTAATCAATTCCAGCGAATAACCTTATGATGATTGCTGTAAATTCTCCATCAGGGATGTTACTTATATCTGTTTTGCCTAGATCTCTGGTCATGGCCTTGTCCTGATCTTTCCTTTCAGACAAATTCCTCTGTCTTCTCTTTTTGTCTCTCTTTGCCTATTTCTCTGTGTTAGGAAAGTCAGCTATGTCTCCTGTTCCAGAGGGTAATGACTTTATGAAGAAGAGGTCCTGTAGTTTCTTGCAGCATAGCGTCCTCTGTTCTCCAGGGTCTGTCACTTCTAGGAGCATCTCCAATATGATCTGTTGTGTGTCCTGGCCACGTTAACCTGTCCAGTTGTCTGTAGAGGCTCTCTTTGCCTGTTGTGGGCTGTTTTTGGTCTCTGGCCTGAATGTGGTGAGTCTTAACTATGTGTGCTCTGGTCTGATTGTAAAATGAGACTAATCACCACCACCACCAGAACCAAGGCCTCAAATAACTCTTGGGTCAGGAGACATGGTGTTGGGAAGGGTTTGGGCTGGTCTTCTTGGGAATGAGGTAAGTGTGACTGAGAGTGGTGGTTCTTCTGAAGTGTCTGTGGGGGTGGGGTTTGTTGTAAGCAAGTTAGGTAGTGAGTGTGGGTGCTGTTCTGGTTCCCGCAGGTGGCTCTGGGGTTATGCTGCGTGGTGAGGGAAGGAAATGGCACCAACTATCTTCTTTGTTTCTGAAGAGATCTCTCCATGTATGCTGCCTCTCTGGGATATGCTCCAAGATGAGCAACTAACATCACTACTGTGTGCCCCAGGCATTCTTCAGGTCACAGTTTCCATGCTGTATGTCCCATGAGTTCTTTGCTTGTCTTCTCTCCAAGAGAAGTCCCAATGGCCTCTGAGCTCTCCTAGAGCCAAGCATACTGACCTTTAAAACTCCAGGTTTTAAGCCCCACTGGCTGCAAGAACTCACAAAATGTGGGCCCTTTCACTTTACAAGCCAATTGCTATGGGGATTTGTTTTCCCATGTGCTACCCTGTGTGCTAGTTTGTTTCTTTATGTGTTTCTCTAATTGCTAGTTTTTGTTCATCATGTGACAACTTGCATTTCATGTATTTCACATTTTTGCTGTGTTTTTTCCATGGTGCCTTTTAAATTCATACCCTTGATGCCTAGATGGTTTTTATTACACAACAAATATTCAACAAATCTTGTTAAATAAATAATTGAATGGGTGAATGCTATTATAAAGAAGTTGAGGGGCACTTGCTTAGCTCAGTTGGTAGAGCATGTGACTCTTCATCTCTGGGTTGTGAGTTCCAGCCCCACATTAGGTGTAAAGATTACTTAAAAGAAAAAAAAATCTTAAAACACAGAAGGTAAATGACATTTTGGAATCACATTTATGACACTACTAAAGAATGATAGGTTACCTTTATCCTTCTTTTCTCCCTTTCCTTCTCTCTCAACATTTATTGAGCTCTCGTACAGGTAAGCACCATGATACATGCTGGAAATTACAAGGATTTGTTCTTACATCTTGAAATAGTTTGGCAATTGATGATAAGCTTTAAAGTTTGTTATTTAAAAATACCCAGTTCTTGGATTTGATGACATGGTAAAAGTGTAAGGCTTATGGTTTTACTGTTGCTCTGAGTCTACACTTCACAGAGCCATTAGATTTTAAAAATATTTTTGTTTTTGATAGTGACAGCTATTTTACAATTTTAAGTTACTAGTGTCTGCAGTAGTAATTTTTAGCTTGAGACTGAGTCATAAAGGTAAATGTATGGTCTTGGAGGAACAAAGGCAGTCCTGTGCAGTTTGTAAATATGTCGTGTATATATTTATTTTTCTGAAGGATATAGATTCTCAAAGGAGTCCATAAGCCCGAAAATGTTAAAAGCAATTCTGTTTGCCTGGTTTCTTTAAGTTCCCTTTTCTACATTGTCTAGTGGTTAAGTACTTAGGTAATGCAGTCATAGTCCCCATGTTTGAATCTTAGCTCTGCTATGTAATAGCTGTGTGACCTTAAACAAGTCATTTAACCTCTTTGTGCATCAGTTTCCTCATCTGTAAAATGGAGGTAACAATAGCACTATGTCATAAGTTAATATGCATGCATAAATAACTCAGAAAATGCCTAACACATAGTATATATTCTAAGTATATAGCCACTATTATTATAATTATTACATAGATGTGGCATTGGTGATAATGATGGTGAAAATCATGATGACTTATACCTTCCCAAAGCCACTTAAGAGTGAATGAAAATGAGCAATCATAAGAAATGTTGCATAACCTGTTGCCATTCTGGGTAAAGCTAATACAGCTTTTCTCTTCTTATTCTACTTTAAGGATAGCCAGACTCTTAAGCCTGGGTAATCTGATTCAACTGCTGAGATGAGTATATTCAAGTTGAATGACAGTGACAAAAGCAGTTTGCCTCTTAGATTTAGCTGACATGTATACTGATTCTGTTTTTTTTTAAAGATTTTATTTATTTATCTGGAGGGGAGGGGCAGAAGAAGAGGGAGAAGCAGGCTCCCTCACTGAGCAAGGAGCCCTTACACAGGGCTCGATCCCAGGACCCAGGTTTCATGACTTCAGCTGAAAGCAGGCGTTTAACCAACTGAGCCACCCAGGTGCCCCTAAACTGATTCTATTTTTTTAGCCTGGGATGGAATTGACTCATTGCTGTGGTTCTGTTTTTACCCCATGGAATGTGCATTATTGGTATTTTACCAATGATAAATAATGCATGGGGAAATGGGAACCTTTGATAGCTGTCCTAATTGGTCCCAGTTCTCCCACAAAATACTGTGACAAACTGAAACATTTTCTTGAAGTCCCCATCTCCACTCACTGACCTCTACTGCTGAAAGGGTCAGTCAAATTAGATTAGATTAGAGTTTGTTTCCAAGGTCTTCAACTTTTTCTAGCCTTCTTTTTTGTTTTTTTAAGATTTTATTATTTTTTGCCAGAGAGAGAGAGAATGAGAGAGAATGCACAACCAGGGGGAGCAGCAGGCACAGGGAGAAGCAGACTCCCACTGAGCAGGGAGCCTGACGCGGGACTTGATCCCAGGACTCTGGGATCACGATCTGAGCCAAAGGCAGACACTTAACTGACTGAGCCACCCAGGCATCCCAACGTTTTCTAGCTTTTAATGACCAAAGTTTTCTTCAAATAATTGAATTTTAGGATTATCTTTTTACCTTTGTTGGGTCAATTATGTCTCCCCTCAAATGCTTGAGAGTGATTTTTTAACCCCTGTGTATTGTTTTTGAGGTCTCTATTTTCTTGCTTCCTTGTACAAATAATTTCCAATTCCTTTAACACTGCCCTAGGAATTTACCTCCTGTAATGATGGCTACTTCTCTCCGTGGGCTCTACCTCTAGAAACAATCCCACTTAGGAACCCTGGATCCAAAAGTGCCAAGTAGAAATTGTGTAAAGTGGTTTTATTCAGATGCTGGGTATCTATCAGACTTAAAATACAATAGATCTATAGATGATTGCCCGAATAGTTTCAGCAGTGAAAGCTTGAAGCCTAAGATCTAACCCCTATTGCATTTTTTTTCAAAGTGTGGTCCATGGAGACAGGACAAGCTCCATAATTTTCAAGACTCCTTATAAAATGAACACTGAAGGGAGGGTCTTTTGTTCAAAAGATAAGAATTTCAACAGCTGCAAGAGAGCATTAAACTGAAGTGGAGAGTCCTTTTGAGTAAGAGCCCTGTGTCAAGACATAGGGCATGTGTCCATGAGACCAAGCCTGTGTGGAGCCAACGGTATCAGAAGCTCTGGAATCTGATAAATCTGACATCTAGGGCCTACCAGAGAGTTAATGAATTAGAATCTCTGGAGATAGTGTTTGTGAATCATCATTCTTAACAAGCTATCCAATGTTAATTTTGTACAAAATTACCACAAAAAGTTGATAACTTCTCACCTATTTCTTTCATCTGCTTGGAAAAAAAACAAAACCAAATCTGTCTTTTAAAACCTTGTGTGCCCTGATAGCTACCTGAGGCAGCTACTTTTCAGCTTTTCTTTTTGCTTTCTTTCCTCTTCTTTTCTTTTTCTATTTCATTCTTTTCTTTTTCTCTTTCTTTCTTTCTTTCTCTACTCTCTTTCTTCCATTTCCTCTTCTATTCTACATTTGTTTGGGGCCTGTCAGTACTATGCCAGGCATGGCTAAACTTGGATGATGACACTGAAATGAAATTACTAAACAAAGAAAATTTGAGAGGAAGGGGTAAGACTTTCAGTGGTCTAGGCCTTTTTTTCTGTAGGGATTGTGGTGTTTTTTGTTTTGTATTGTTTTGTTTTTGTCAGAGCCAACTTTGCTTTTACTTATTTAAAAAAAAAATCAGAAAAGGAAAAAAATCCAAGAAACAATGCTGTAAGAACAATCCCAGTCCCACAACCCTACCCTCAGTGACTATTTGGTCACATTTACTGGAATTCAATTCCAGATCAGTCCATTTACTCTGTGGCAAATGCCTGCCAGTTCTTGGAATTTATTTCTACAAATTGTCTCTTCTCTAAATTGTAACCCCAAGGGCTCAGGAATCCTGGGTAACTTCATGAGAGAATTGTTATCAAATTACCTTAAATATTTGATTTTCACTTCTGAGTTTTACTGCATATCATCAAAATAATTCAAGGTTAATAAACCTCTTTATATTACAGATCTCAAAGTTTAGCACAATAAATGCTCTTTTTTTTTTTCCTTTTTGGCTCACAGTTTTCTCTGTGTGGGTGATTGCTGGAGTAGTCACTAAGAACAACAGATGCTGTCTTAATAAAAAGCCGACAGATTTTTACTAAGAGGTGCTTCTAAATTCCTTATGAAATTACTTTCTTCTGTATTGATTTTCACATCTATTTTCTGTTTTTCCTCTAGTACTCATAGTTTTTTTTAAACACAGAGCTTTATTACTGTTTTTTTATTTTATTTATTTATTTATTTAAAAAGATTTTATTTATTTATTTGACAGAGAGAGATCACAGTAGAAAGAGAGGCAGGCAGAGAGAGAGGAGGAAGCAGGCTCCCTGCTGAGCAGAGAACCTGATGCGGGACTCGATCCCCGGACCCTGGGATCATGACCTGAGCCAAAGGCAGAGGCTTAACCCGCTGAGCCACCCAGGCGCCCCTATTACTGTTTTTTTAAAAAAATATTTTATTTATTTATTTGACAGAGGTCACAAGTAGGCAGAGAGGCAGGCAGAGAGAGAGGGGGAAGCAGGCTCCCTGCCGAGCAGAGAGCCTGATATGGGGCTCGATCCCAGGACCCTGGGATCATGACCTGAGCTGAAGGCAGAGGCTTTAACCCACTGAGCCACCCAGGTGCCCCTATTTCTCTGTTTTTAAAGTAATGTAAACTTTTATGTTTCTATTTCCATTCTCAAAGCAAATGAGAGACTAAATGAAAACAATTCTTTGTAACTTTGAAATATTATGTAACCCTGATTTTTTTTTAAAGATTTATTTATTTATTTGAGAAAGAGAGAGAGAGAGCAAGTGCACACGAGTAGGAGGAGAGGCAAAGGAAGAGAATCTCAAACAGATTCTGTACTGGCCTGGAGCCCAAATTGGGGCTTGATCTCATGACCCATGAGAACATGATACCAGGAGTCAGACACTGAACTGACTGATCCTTCCAGGTGCCCCTATAACCTTGAATTTCTTCAAAAATATTTCCTGTTTGCTTTTTATTGTCACAAAGAACTTCTATAGAAGAATGCATAAAGAACTCTTACAACTCAATAAAAAGAAGAGAAACTGACCCTCAGTTTTAAAAATAGGCAAAAAAGGGACGCCTGGGTGGCTCAGTCGGTTAAGCGGCTGCCTTCGGCTCAGGTCATGATCCCAGCATCCTGGAATCGATTATGTTATCGGGCTCCTTGCTCGGCAGGGAGCCTGCTTATCCCTCTGCCTCTGCCTGCCTCTCTGCCTGCCTGTGCTCGCTCTCTCTCTCTGACAAATAAATAAATAAAAATAAAAAAATTTAAAAAAGGCAAAAAATTAGAATGGACATATTACAAAAGAAAATAAAAGCATGGCCAATAAGCACATGAAAAAGTTTCACCATCATTTGTTGTCAGATAAAGGCAAATTACAATAAGCTAATACTAACATAGCCACTGGAACAGCTAAAATAAAAATATCTGACCAAACCAAGTGTTGGGAAGGATGTAGAGCAACTGGGAATTTCATACATGGCTGGTGAGTGTGTAAAATTATTCAATTATGTTGAGAAACAATTTGGCAGTTTCTCATAAACCTACATTTAAACATAAAGTTATCATATAACCGAACTATTTCTCTTCTAGGTATTAACCCCCCAAAGATGAAAATATATGTCTTTTCAAAGATTTATACATGAATGTTCAAAGCAACTTCATTCATAGTGGTCAAGAACTGGAAATACCCATAAATTCATCAATGGTGAACAGATGAAACTGTGGTATATGCATACTGCTTAGCAATAGAAAGGAATGAACTACTGATATGTGCAATAACATGAATGAATCTCAAAAACATTACGCTGAGGGGTGACTGGGAGGCTCAGTCAGTTAAACGTCTGCCTTTGGTTCAGGTCATGATCCCAGATCTTCCTCTGCCTGCCGCTGCTTCCTGCTTGTGTGCGTGCTCTGTCAGATAAATAAATAAATTCTTTAAAACAAAACAAAACAAAACAAAAACATTATGCTGAGAGAAAGAAGCCAGATCCAAAGGAATACATATTGCATGATTCCATTGACTTGAATTCTAGAAGAGGCAAAACTAATCTGCAGTGACAGACAGAAGATCAATGCTTGCTTAGGGCCAGGTTTGGGAGGGGGCTACTGCACTCCAAAGGGGCATGAGGAAATTTTGGGGGGTGTTGGGAACATCCAATATTTAATTTTTTTTTAAATTTTCAATGATTTTGCTCAGTTATTTATTTGAGAGAGAGAAAGGCAGAAAGAGAGAGAGCATGAGCAGTGGGGAGAAGGAGAAGCTGGCTTCTTGCTGAGCAGGGAGCTGAATGTGGGGCCAATCCCAAGACTCTAGGATCATGACCTGAGCTGAAGGTAGATGCTTAACTAACTAAGCCACTCAGGCGCCCCGGAAACATTCTATTTTTTTTTTAAATCCAGTGGAGCCTGGTTGGCTCAGTTGGTTGTGTCCGACTTTTTTTTTTTTTTTTAAGATTTTTATTTATTTATTTGACAGAGAGAGATCACAAGGAGGTAGAGAGGCAGGCAGAGGTGGGGAGGGAAGCAGGCTCTCCGCTGAGCAGAGAGCCTGATGTGGGGCTTGATCCCAGGACCCTGAGACCATGACCTGAGCCGAAGGCAGAGGCTTAACCCACTGAGCCACCCAGGCACCCCGAAACATTCTAGTTTTTGTTTGAAGTGATGCTTCCATGAGTGTATATCTTTGTCAGAACTCATTTGAATTGAAAGCTCCTGAACTCCCCTCCTCTCATGGACATACCAAGTGCATAGCTACACATAGAGCAATACCTCTGAAAGAAATCCAGAAACTACCTACACATTGGGTGAATGAGAAAATACCCATATCAGAATGTGGAGGAAAGGGTGAAACATATTCACCATAAATTCCATCCCCAGGAGGGAGTCCCACAATTTTGCAGGGAACTCCCAACTTCCAGTTTCTCCATGAGGAGCAAAGGATTTGGACTTCACATTTAGTACCTCAACTTTTAAGATTCTCACCTAAGGGATGGGCTCCCCAAACACCTAGCTCTGAAAGCCAATGAGGCTTGCATCCACAAGAGTAGCATAATCCATAAGAGTAGCAATCAAAGAAGCAGTTGTTAATTGGCATTCAGTACTCACCAAATGGCAGAGAGAAGGTGGAAATGTTTATGTATCTGTCTTTCCTTGAAAGGGATCCATATGTATACTTTGAAAGCTGCTTCCTGAGGGTCAGGCTTCTTACTTAGCACACATCTATGGGCTGTCTGTGACCTCCATAGAGACCAAGGAAACTGATGGACACCTCCCCCACTATCTCCTTCCAGACTACTCCAAGTTGCCAGTATCTCTTTGAGAGACTGTACACACTGTGCTCCAGTTTTTGCAGCTGTTGCCTAAAGGACAGGTTTCTGGATCACCAGTCTTTCTTAGCCAATGGGACTTCCACTCATGAGTTCCATAGGACTATAGCAAACAAGTAGGAAGACCTACTTGGGTACAAGAGCACCTTCTTGTAACTTTAGACAGGGCCCAGTGCAGAAAGAACAAACAAAAATGTCTGTCTCCTAATTTCTCCCTGAAGGGGATTAACTGATTCTGGCTTCCAATCAGCCCTTATCAAGGTGCTGAATGAGATCCTTCCCTTTGGAATACTGATGGGTCTCCACAAACTCTCAACTACTGGGAGCCACTAAGAACAAGGAAGGTGGCTTGGATAATCACAAAGGTTTGGGAAACAGTAAGGAGCTCAGACTGGGCTCATTGACAAGTTTGATGTCCTACATGGGACCACAAGAGGTGGCTGTTTAATCTAATATGCAGAAACCATCTCAGAGAGTCAAGGAAAATGAAAAAACAGAAATATGTTTTAAAAAAGAGACAAATTTCCAGAAACATATGTAAATGACATTGAGATGAGTGATATATCTGGTTGAGAGTTCAAAATAATGGCCATAAAGATGCTCACCAAGGTCAGGAGAGTAATGCATGATCAAAGTGAGAATTTTAACAAAGAGTTTGAAAATATTAAAAAGCACCAAACGGGGTACCTGGCTGGCTTAGTCAGAAGAGCATGTGATTCTTGATCTTGGGGTTTTGAGTTCAAGTCCCATGATGTGTGTAGAGATTACAAACAAAACAAAACAAAACAAAACACAAAAAAAACTTTTAAAAAAAAGTACCAAACAAAAACTATAGAGCTGAAGAATATAATAAGCTGAACTGAAAATTTCAATAGAGTGGTTTGACAGAAGACTACATCAAACAGAAGAAAAGGATCAGCAAATTAGAAGGCAGGGCAGTGGAATTCAACCAATCAGAGAAGCAAAAAGAAAAAGGAGTGAATAAAAGTAAAGATTCCTTAAAGAACTTATGAGATAGCATCAAACAGACCAATATATACATTATAGGTGCCCTAGGAGAAGAGACACAGAAAAAGGCAGAAAGCTTATTCAAAGAAATAATGGCTAAAAACTTCTTTAATCTGGAGAAAGACACAGACATCCAGATCAGGAAGCCTAGAACCTAAACCAAAGAGACCCACACCAACTGACATTATAATGAAACTGTCGAAATTTAAAGACAAGGAGAGAATTTTAAAAGCAGCAAGAGAAAAGCAAGTTTTTAGGAACAATGGAGCCCCCATGAGATTTTTAAGCAGAAACTTAGTAAGTCAGAAGACAGTGGCATGATAAAAAGGGTGGGAGAAAACAACTGCCAAACAAGAATACTTTACCTTCCAAAGTTGTCCTTCAGAATCAAGGTAGTTATAAGGTTTTCCAGACCAAAGCTAAGGCCACCACTAGGCCAGCCATACAAGAAATGTTAAAAGGAGCTCTTTAAGTTGAATCAAAAGGATCCTAATTAGTAATAGGAAAACATACAAAGATATAACACTCACTGATAAAAGTAAACATACATTGACCCTTGAACAACATGGGTTTGAATTGCACAGACCCACTTATAAGTGGATTCTTTCAATAAATACAGTATAGTACCATAAATGTATTTTCTGTTCCTCATGATTTTCTCAATAGCATTTCCTTTCCCTAGATTACTTATTGTAAGAATAGAGTATATAACACATGTAACATACAAATGTATCTGTTAATTGACTGTTTATGTTATTGGAAAGGCTTCCAGTTAATAGTATGCTATTAGTAGTTCATTTGTTGGAGAGTCAAAAATTATACATGGATAATTGCCTGCATGAGGACTTGGTGACTCTAACTCTTGTGTTGTTCAAAGGTCAACTGTATAGTTAACTTTAGAATACTCTAATGTTATAATTGTGTGGTAAAGCTCTTATACTTTAGTAAGATTATTAAAAGACAAAAATATTAAAAATAATTATACTACAATAAATTGTAAATGAATACACAATATAAAAAGATGGAAATTACAACACAGCATGGGTTTCACAAAATGGGGGGAGTGCATCATAGTGTAAAGCTTTTGCATGTAGTTGAAGTTAAGCTGTTATCAACTATAAATAGATTCTTATAGAGGTGAGTTTTATGTAAGCCACATGATAACCACAAAGCAAAAACCTATAGTAAACACACAAAAGATAGAGAAATAACTCAAAGCATACCACCATAGAAAATAATCATACCACATGTACACCTGAAAACTCATGCAACATTGTGTGTCAACTATACTTCAATGAAAAAAGAAAAAAAATTATTAAAACATGAAGGAAGGGACAAATGAAATAAAATAACTACAAAACAACCAGAAAACAATGAACAAAATGGCAATAGTAAATTCATATTTTTCAGTAATTACATTAAATATAAATAGACTAGATTCTCTAATCAAAAGACATGAATGGATAAAAACAAGACTCAGCCATGTGCTGCCTAAAAAGAGACTCATTTCAACATTTTTAAAAGATTTTATTTATTTATTCACTTGCGAGAGGGAGAGAGAGAGAGCATGAGCAGGATAGGCAGAGGGAGAGGGAGAGAGAGAATCTCAAGCAGATTCCATGCTGAGTGCAGAGCCCAACTCAGGGCTCCATCTCAGGACCTTGAGATCATGACCTGACCAGAAATCAAAAGTTGGATGCTCAACCAACTGAATCACCGAGGTGTCCCTCATTTCAGCTTTATTTATTATTTATTTTTTAAAAGATTTTGTTTATTTGACAGACAGAGATCACAAGTTGGCAGAGAGACAGGCAGAGAGAGGGAGGGAGGAAGCAGGTTCCCCGCTGAGCAGAGAGCCCGATGTGGGGCTCAATCCCAGGACCCTGGGATCGTGACTTGAGCCAAAGGCAGAGGCTTCAACCCACTGAGCCACCCAGGCACTCCGTCATTTCAGCTTTAAACACACACATAGCTTGAAAGTGAAGAGATGGGAAAATATAGTCTATGCAAATGAAAACCTAAAGAAAGCAGAGTTAACTATACTTATAACAAAAACCAGATTTTAAGCCAAAGACAATAACAAGAGACTTGATCAGTTGGATCTAACAGGTAGTTTAAAGAACATTCCATTGAATAGCAGCAGAATACACAGTCTTCTCCAGCACACATGGAACATTCTCCAGGATGGATTTTATTTTAGGCCACAAAATAAGTCTTAATAACTTCAAGAAGACTTAAATCATGTGAAGCATCTTTTCTGACAATAATAGTATAAAACCATAAATCAACTGCAAGGAAAAAACTGAATAATTAGCCCAATATGTGGAGATTAAAGAACATGCTACTGAGCAATCCATGGGTCAAATAAATTAAAAGAGAAATCAAAAAATATCTTGAGACAAATGAAAATGGAAATAAACATACTAAAACTTATGGGATGCAGCAGAAGCAGTTCTAACAAGGAAGTTCATCAACAAGGAAGTGATAACTGCCTACATGAAGAAAAAGAAAGATATCAAACAATCCAGCTTTACACTTTAAGGCACTAGAAAAGGAAGCACGAATGAAGCCAAAGCTAGTAGAAGGAAGAAAACAATAAAGATCAGAGTGAAAATAAATAGAGACTAAAAAGACAATAGAAAAGATAAATGAAACCGAGAGCTGCTTTTTTTTTTTGAAAAGATAAACAAAATAGACAAACTTTTAGCTAGATTTACCCAAAAAAGGAAAGAGAATGCAAACAAAATTATACAATAAAATTGGAGAAGTTACAACTAATACCAAACAAATATGAATGATCATAAAAGACTGCTATGAACAATTATATGTCAACAAATTAGACCTAGAAGAAACGGATCAATTCCTAGAGATATACAACCTACCAAGACTGACTCATAAAGAAATAGAAAATCTGAAGAGATAAACTATTAGTAAGGAGATCAAATCAGTAATCAAATACCTCCCAATAAACAAAAGTCCAGGGTGAGATGGTTTTACTAGTGACTTCTACCAAACATTTAAAGAATTAATACCAACCCTTCTCAAAGTCTTCCAAAAACTGAGGAGGAAACACTTTCCTCATTTGATACCAAAACCAGACAAGCGCACTGCATGAAAAGAAAATTAGAGGCATGGGGTGCCTGGGTGGCTCAGTTGGTTAAGTGTCTGCCTTAGGCTCAGGTCATGATCCCAGGGTCCTGGGATGAAGTCCTGCCTTGGCTTCCTGCTCAGTGGGGAGCCTGCTTCTCCTTCTCCCTTTGCCTGCCACGCTGCCTACTTGTGCTCTCTTTCTCTGCCAAATAAATAAATAAAATCTTAAAAAAAAAAGAAAAAGAAAATTAGAGGCCAATATCACTAGAGAACATAGATACAAAAATCCTGAACAAATACTAGCAAACCAAATTTGACAGTACATTAAAAGGATCAAACTCCACAATTAAGTGGGATTTATTCTAGAGATACAAGAATGGTCCAACATCCATAGATCAGGGTCCCTGGGTGCCTCAGTCAGTTAAGCATCTGCCTTCAGCTCAGGTCATGATTCCAGAGTGCTGGGATCTAGTCTTGGGTCGGGCTTCTTGCTCAGTAGGCCGTCCACTTCTCCCTCTGTTCCTTACTCATGCTCTCTCTCGCTATCTGTCACTCTCTCTGCCTTTCTCTCAAATAAATAAGTAAGTAACATCTTTTTAAAAAATCCATGAATCAGGGCGCCTGGGTGGCTTAGTGGGTTAAAGTCTCTGCTTTCTGCTTGGGTCATGGTCCCAGAGTCCTGGGTCGGGCTCTCTGCTCAGTGGGGAGCCTGCTTCCCTCTCTCTGCCTGCCTCTCTGCCTACTTGTGATCTCTGTCTGTCAAATAAATAAAATCTTAAAAAAAAATAAAATAAAAAAATCCATGAATCAATCAATGTGATATACTACGTTAATAAAATGAAGGATAAAAATCATATGATCAGCTGTTGTGTCAAGCCCACAGATAACATTACACTCAATGGTTAAAAAAGCTGAAAGCTTTTCCTCTAAGATCAGGAACAGATAAGTATGCCCACTCTTACCACCTTTATTCAACACAGTATTTGAAATCTTAGAGCAATTAGGCAAGAGAAAGTAATAAAAGGCATCCAGAGGAAATTAAATTGTCTCTACGTGCAGATGATATGATCTTATATTAGAAAACCCAAAGACCCAAAAGACTCCATCCAAAATCTTCTAGAACTAATTAATGAATTCAGGAAATTATCAGGATAAAAAAATCAGTATACAAAAATCAAATGCATTTTTATACATTAATGATAAACTAGAGAGAAATTAAGAAAACAATCTCATTTACTATAGCATCAAAAAGAATAAAACACAGGAATAAATTTTTTTTTAAAGATTTTATTTATTTATTTGTCAGAGAGAGAAGGAGAGAGAGAACACAAGCAGGGGGAATGGAAGGCAGAGGGAGAGGGAGAGGGAGAACCAGGCTCTCTGCAGAGTAGGGAGCTAACATGAGACTCAATCTCAGGACCGTAGGATCATGACCCAAGTCTAAGGCAGACACTTAACTGACTGAGCCACCCAGCTGTCCCCATTTAGGAATAAATTTAACCAAGGAGGTAAAAGTTCCAAATGCTGAAAACTGTAAGGCATTGATGAAAAAACTGAAGACGACAAAGATAAATGGAAAGATATTTCATGCTTATGGATTGGAAGAATTAATGTTGTTAAAATATGCATACTATCCAAAGTGATCTGCAGATTAAGTATAATCTCTATCAAAAATATTTTTAAAATTTTATTTATTTGAGAGAGAGAGAGAGAGGGAGAGGCAGACAGAGAAGCAGAGGGAGAGGGAGAAACAGGCTCCCCAGTGAATAGGGAGCTGAACTTGGGGCCCAAACACCCTGGGATCATGACCTGAGCTGAGGGCAGAGGGTTAATTGACTAAGCCACCCAGGTTCCCCTTTATCAAATTTTCAATAGCATTTTTCACAGAAGTAGAAAAACATTCTTAAAGTTTGTATGGAATCACAAAAGACACTGAATAGCCAAACAATCTTGACAAAGAACAAAGATGGAGAGATTATGCTTTCTGACTTCAAAAACTGTATTATAGAGCTATATAGTATTGTATAATTTTGACATAAAAAGAGACATAATAATCAACAGAACAGAATAGAGGGCAGAGAAAAAACCCCATGCATATAAGGTAAATTAATTTTTGACAAAGAAGCCAAGAATATACAAGAAAAGGATGGTCTCTGATAAATGGTGTTGGAAAAACTGGATATCCATATGCAAAAGAATGAAATTGGACTATTATCTCACATTATATAAAAAAAATCAACTTCAAATGTATTACAGACTTGACCATAAGACCTGAAATCACAGAACTCCTAGAAGAAAACAGAAAGAATAAGCTCCTTGACATTGATCTTGGCAATGAATGTTTGGATTTGACACCAAAAGCAAAGGCAACAAAAGCCAAAAATAAGCAAGTGGGACTACCTCAAATTAAAAAGCTTCTGCTCAGCAAATGAAGCCATCAACCACGAAATGAAAAGGCAACCTAAGAAATGGTGCAAAATATTGGAAACCACATATCTGTAAAGTAGTTAATATCCAAAATATAGAAGGAACTCCTGCAACCCAGTAGCAAAAAAAAAAAAAAAAATAGGGGTGCCTGGGTGGCTCAGTGGGTTAAAGCCTCTGCTTTCGGCTCGAGTCATGATCCCAGGGTCCTGGAATCGAGCCCCACATTGTGCTCTGCTCCACGGAGAGCCTGCTTCCTCCTCTCTCCCTGCCTGCCTCTCTTGCCTGCTTGTAATCTCTGTCTGTCAAATAAATAAATAAATAAAATCTTAAAAAAAAAAAAAAGAAGGAAAAGAAAAAAGAAAAAGTAACCCAATTTCAAAATGATCAAAGGACCCCAAATATACATTTTTCCAAAGAAAACATAGAAATGGCCAACAAATACATAAAAGTCTCAACATCACTGATCTTCAGGGAAATGTAAATAAAAACTATAAGATATAACCTCACACTTGTTAGGATGTTTATTATGAAAAATACGGGAGCTAACAAATTCTGTCAAGAATGCAGAGAGGGATGCCTGGGTGGCTCAGTTGGTTGAGTGGCTGCCTTCGGCTCAGGCCATGGTCCTGGCGTCCTGGGATCGAGTCCCACATAGGTCTCCTTGCTCGGCAGGGAGCCTGCTTCTCCCTCTGCCTCTGCCTGCCATTCTGTCTGCCTGTGCTCGCTCGCTCTCTCCCTCTCTCTCTGACAAATAAATAAATTTTAAAAAATTTTAAAAGAATGCAGAGAAAAGGGGGGCACTTGGGTGGCTCAGTTGGTAAGTGTCCAACTTGATCTCAGCTTGGGTCTTGATCTCAGGGTCATGAGTTAAAGCCCTGCATTGGGCTCCACACTGGGCATTGGGATGCATGCTGGATTAAAAAAAAAAAAAAGAAAGAATGTGGAGAAAATGGAACCTTTTATATGCTCTGGTTGTATGCTGCTGATAGCAATGTAAATCAGCATAGAGGTTCATCAGGAAATTAAAAGTAGAACTACTGGGACACCTGGGTGGCCTAGTTGGTAGAACATGCAACTCTTAATCTTAGGGTCATGAGTTTGAGCCCCACATTGGGCATAGAGTTTACTTAAAAAAAAAAAAAAAGTAGAACTACCATATGATCCAGGTATATCCAAAGGAAACAAAACCATTGTCTTGAAGAGAGATTTATACTTCTGGGTTCATTGCAGAATTATTCGTAATAGCCAAGGTGTAGAAACAACTTTTAGTGTCCATTAATGCCTGAATGGGTCAAGGAAATGTGCCATATATATACAGGGAATATTATCAGCCTTAAAAAGAAGAAAGAAAGGAAAAAATTTTATTCTTAAAAAGAAGAAAATCTTGTCATTTGCTACAGCATGGATGAAGCTGGAGTTCATTGTGCTAAATGAAATAAGCTAGAGAGAGAAACAAAAATACTGCTGCATCGTATCACTTACATGTGGAATCTAAAAAAAAAGTTAAACTTGTAGAATCATAGAGTAGACAAGAGGTTGCCCGGGACTGCAGGTAAGGGAAATAGGGAGAGATTGGTAAAAAGGTACAAACTTGGGGCGCGTGGGTGTCTCAGTTGGTTAAGTGTCTACCTTCAGCTTGGGTCATGATCCCAGGGTCCTGGGATGGAGCCCAACATTGGGCTCCCTGCTCGGTGGAGCCTGCTTCTTCCTCTGCCTGATGTTCCCCCTGCTTGTGCTCTCTCTCTCTCTGCCAAATAGATAAGTAAATAGATAAAATCTTAAAAAAAAAAACAAGGTACAGACTTTCAGTTAAATGATGAGTAAGGTCTGAGGATCTAAGTTATAACACGGTGACCATGGATTGTAACACTGTGTTTTATCATTGAAACTTGCTGAGAGAGTAGAACTTAAATTTTTTTAAAAGATTTTATTTACTTATTGGACAGAGAGACAGATCACAAGTAGGGAAAGAGGCAGGCAAAGAGAGAGGGAAGCAGGCTCCCTGCTGAACAGAGAGCCCGATGCGGGACTCAATCCCAGGCCCCTGGGATCACGACCTGAGCAGAGGCCTTAACCCACTGAGCCACCCAAGTGCCCCGAACTTAAATGTTTTAATCGAGACACACAAAAGTAAATATGTGAGGCAATGTATGTGTTAATTAACTCGCTGGTGAGGGGAATCCTCTCAGAACGTACATGTATATCAAATCATCATGTTGTAAACTTTAAATGTCTTACAATTTTATTTGTTCATTACACCTCAATAAAGTGGAGAAAAACCTATGATTTGAACTGTGCACAAAGAATCATGCATTTTAGTGTATGTAAAGTATGCTTCAATGAAGTTGATTTTTCAAACTACAAAAAAATGTTTAGAGAAGGGGAGCCTAGATGGCTCAGTCAGTTAAGCTTCAAGAGGAATTTGGCTCTGGTCAGGGTTGTGAGATTGAGCCCTGCATTGGGCACTGTGCTGGGCATGGATCCTGCTTAAGATCCTTTCCCTCTGCCCTTCCCCACCCTATCCTTCCGTCTAGAAAATTAAAAAAAAAATGCCTCGTACTCAAAAGTGTGTTTAGAAAAATATTTGGAGAAGACTCTAACACACATCCATGTAACGCATCACCCAGGATTAGTAAATGTCAAAAATTTTTCATTTGCTTTATCTGTTTTCGTATAATAGAAATGAACTGTTACCGATAAAGGTAAATTCTTAGTTCCCAGACTTATTTTCCACCCCTTCCCACAAGAGAGCACCTTCATAATGTTGTGTGTTTCTTTTCTCTGTCCTTTTAAAAAATGTTTTAACAGGCAATCTTCATTTTATTGATGACGATATCAAAGCATAACAGGAACTGGGCATAGGTCATGGTTAAACACTGAGGTAGTTAGCAGCACAGCTGGGAGTAATGTTCTCCCTCTTCTGCTCATTCCCTAGGGCTATGTTACTTAACCTGTGTTTGTGGAACTGGTATTATAATTTATGTAATTAGGAGAATGTTTGTACTGTTCTTTATCCTCAGTTTTATTTATTTATTTTTCAAAGATTCCATCCATTTATTTGAGAAAGGGAGGTAGAGATAGCAAGAGAGAGCATGAGCAGGGAGGAGAGGGAGAAACAGGCTCCCTGCTGAGGAGGGAGTCTGATGTGGGGCTCGATCCCAGGGACCCAGGATCATGACCTGTGCCAACAGCAGATGCTTAACCGACTGAGCCACCCAGGTGCCCCATCCTCAGTTTTAGATGTTACTAAAACGTGGCCTAAATGGAAATTTAGTGTGTCATGATGTTTCTTTAAGTGTTCCAAATATATATTTTTTAAGATTTTATTTATTTATTTGAAAAGAGAGAGAGATCACAAGTAGGCAGAGCAGTAGGCAGAGAGAGAGGGGGAAGCAGGCTCCCTGCTGAGGAGAGAGCCCATGCAGGGCTGGATCCCAAGACCCTGAGATCACGACCTGAGCAGAAGGCAGAGGCTTAACCCACTGAGCCACCCAGGAACCCCTCTCTAAATGTTTCAAATGGCCTCCTTGAAAGCTTTCAAATCTAAGACTAATGTGATATTTATCAATATATATTTGATATCATTTTAATCACAATTAAGCCAGAATACAGATATTTTATGTTTTTCACTCTGCTATATAGAATACTAGATTATTTTTAAAGCAGCAAATACCTTTGAATCCCAATGCTTTAAAGTCCAATGAGCTGGCTGCATTTGACTGTTTTACATTGAAGGGGTTCAGAATGTGCCATCCCAAAATAAGACAATTTGGTATATTGATTATTTTGAGTTGAGAGCACTTGACAAACAGCAGGTGCATTAAGGGCTTTCTACCCTTCCCCCTTCTACCCGAAAACAGGTCATAGAATTTCCCATGAGAAAGGTAGCCTTTCTTTATCAGGAAGAGAACATTCTTTTTTTTCCTCCCAGTTTTATTGCGATATAACTGACATTTAACATTGTATGAGTTTAACGTGTAAACATAATGATGGGATAAATGAATACATTGCAAAATGAACACCACTATAAGTTTAGTTGATATCCATCCCTTGACAGGAACATTCATATCATCAGAGATTGGGATTTGAAGCTAAAACGGGCCGTGTACAAACAAACCTACTAGAGTAACCCTTAGTTTCCCCAGTATAGTTCCTAGTCATTGCCCCACAATTTACTGTTCTTAGCGGAAGTCCCTTGTCTTGTCACATCCCTACAGGTTTTCATTATTTGTGTAAAAGGGTATAAGCTTTTGTGTCTAAAGTCTTCCTCAGAGACACTGGATGGGTCACTCGGTCAAGTGCCTGACTTTGGCTCAGGTCATCATCCCAGGGTCCTGGGATTGAGTCCACGTTGGGCTCCTTGCTCAGCAGGGAGCCTGCTCCCTCTTCCCTGGTGCTCCCCCTGTTTGTGCTCTCTCTCTGACAAATAAATAAAATCTTTAAAAAACAATAGTCTTCCTCGGGTTTTCATTTTCTTTCTGAAGATACCTGTGTACATGTAAAAATATTAAATACACTTGCACGCTTTTCTCCTCTTAATCTGTCTTATGTCAGATTAATTCATAGGCCAGCCATGAAACACAAGTTTATAGAAGAGTTTCTCTTCTCCTACAACATATATATGAGATAGTCACAGGGACTAGTTTGATATTCCTTGCTCTTTCTTTTGGTTTATCTGTTTTTATGGTCCAACTTCTATATTGTCCAGATTTTTCCTTCAGTTTTAATGTTTATATTTCAAAATCTTTTTTTCTGGGGCACCTGAGCGGCTCAGTGGGCTTAAAGCCTCTGCCTTCGGCTCAGGTCATGACCTCAGGGTCCTGGGATCGAGTCCCGCATCGGGATCTCTGCTCAGCAGGGAGCCTGCTTCCCTCTCTCTCTCTGCCTGCCTCTCTGCCTACTTGTGACCTCTCTCTGTCAAATAAACAAATAAAATCTTAAAAAAAAAAGCTTTTTTCTTTTTTTAAAGATTTTATTTATTTGAGAGAGTGAGCAGAAGCAGGGGGGAATAGCAGGCAGAGGGAGAGGGAGAAGCAGGCTCCTTGCTGAGTGGGGAGCCAGTTGTGGGACTCTAACTCAGGAACCTGAGCAGAAGGCAGATGCTTAATGGCTAAGCCACCCAGGTGCCCCTCAAAAGCTTATAGATATTGACAGAGAAAAGAATTCAGAGACCTTTAAGTATTTTGTAATAATGAAGCTGATTTCTCTTTCTAATCTTTTGAGGGAAAGTCATAGAAACAATTCTCTCAAAGAAGACTACTAATTTTGGTTTTCTCTAGCAGATAATTTGGCTTTTTTTTCTTGAAAATAGCCATTGTTCTGATTAGAAAAATTATGAATGGAATAATTACTCCTCTCTTTTTATAGACGTAACAAAAATCAGTTGTGAACTCAAGTTTAAGTTCACAATGGAGTCCAGAGTGCTTTTTTTTTTTTAACCCTTAGAATTTGAAAGCTGCATCTTCATTTGCTTGTTGTTTTAGATACATCTTCAACTCCCATTGGCTATTGACTTGCACATCACAATAGAAGTTAAGTCTGTTCCTAGAGCAAGTCCAATATCACCAGTTCAGCAACATATTGTAATGTCACTGAAGCCTCATTCTGGGATGGCCACAAGTAGATTATGAATGTTACTCACCCAGTGATGCGTTCTCCTTGTCAACAACACCTGATAATTGCAGAGATGTTTACCTCAGACTTGCTGTGCCACAGGGTACTGTTGTGTCACTGGTGACTAGTATGGGGCATAGGGGTGGAAGGGACTCTTTTCATGGTGCTGCAGATGATGAGGAACTACACTCTCCTCCCGTGGGGAAGTGTGACACGATAAGAATGGAGACAGCAGAGATTCTAAAGATCCACAGCTGACACTGGAGGACACAGAATTTTACTGAATTCTCCTTGGTTTTTGGACAGCTAGTCCTAAGATAGTATATATAAGGTTTAGTAACTGAAGTACAGCCTGGGAGAGAGGTCTGAGAAATCTGCTTTGGAACACTTAATGGTGACATTTAGGTGAGTGACATGGGTGAAGCCAGCATAGATATCGGGTATGTATGGGAAGTATGGTGGCAACATCTTCATCAGCTGAGAAGATGGGAGCATTCTGAGAAAATACTGTGGTTTATTTTATCTTTGAAAGCATCAGGAATTGGCAATAGTGATCTGGGAATGGGATCAAGTTGACAGAGAATGAGAGGTAAAATCTTGGTGGGGAAATCAGAAGATTCTTTCTCACATGTTTTAGCACACAATGGACTGTTCCAGAGGAATTTTCTTAGAGTATAGCACTTTGTCAAAGCAAATCATTAAGAGAGAAAGACATTTGAGAAAAGATTTGAGATCTTGGATCTTTTCCCTATGTGAGTTGGTACACTGGGTCAAGTTTGCTATCCAAAAGTGTTTTATTTCTGATGTGCTGTGGAAGTGTATGAATGTCTTCCTTGATTTCAATCTCAAAAGCCTTATGTCTTTATGTCTGGAAAAACCGAAGTTATTATTGCTTTATCTTTACAAATTATGCAAACTTAAAGAAAGGTAATTCATATTTTCAATGTAAATTACTCCTTGAAGGGAATTTCGTCCTTTAAATTTAATTTCCATAATTTAATTTGTATTAATTTTATCTCTTGCAAGCTTAACTGGGTGGGCGAAAATACTAGTATTAAGACCATCTTATTCATGCATTTTGTGATTTTACTAACTTTAATCACTTCTAGAATTTACATTCCCAGGATTGAAGAGTTCCCTATTTTGGGGGGGAAGGGTGTTTCCCTCATACATCAGACTCTATCTAGGTCTTTTGATATGAGATCTGTGCAGCTTTTTCCAGAATTCTTTGTTTTTTTCTTGTTGTTGTGGATCAAGGGAAGGACAAACAAGTTATGGGCTTAAGCATTCTTGAAAGCTTATGGATTTTCTCTAATCATTAACAAGAGTTTTTACAGTTAAGACAATAACCTGTTCAGAGTGTGATAAATTCATCTTAGAGCTGAACGTGAGGAAAACATTTTTATATGCCAATCAATTTTTATCCAGGTTTCACCCGGCTATCCGAAAATACAGAGCTTTCTTAAGAAGCCTTTCTCAAGCTCAGGCTAAAGGTAAAGAAACAATTACCATTTTGGAAAGGCGAAAACCCTCTTTGTAATTTTTTCGGTTAGTGAAAAACTGAACTTTCGGACGGGGGCTGGAGGGCTCGTACTCCCTTTTCTTATAGAAAAAGTATGTAACCAAACCATTCTTTGATTTCTAAGAAGTTAGAGCTCAGTTGAAGCCTCACATGCAGAAAATCACTCACTCTGGGAAATGGACACAGTATTTAACGCTGAATTAGTTTCTGATCTGCTATTACATTAAAAACATTTTACAAATCATTCTGAATTATATGTATTCTAAGAGTGAGTGGGTTCACATTTGTTTTTGAGGAGTAGGGCATAAATCATAATACCTTAACAAGGTAATAAAAGGCAGAAGCTATTGTTTCGCACAAGACTTGGCTAATGCTTTCGGATTTATTTAGGAAGCTTTCAGAGACGACGCCTAGCAAGATATTGGCGCGGTTGGCAGAAACACGATCTAAACACGATCCAAGCCTAAATCCCTAAATTTTGGCTTCCGCCCAAGGTGTGTAGCCCGTATCCATAGAGACCGGAAAAAGCGTCCCCGAGCTGGGGCGGGCCCCTGCCTCGTCTAATCTAAACTGCTTCCGCTTTCGGTGGGAGGAAACAAAAAAAAAAACACAACAAAACGAAGAGGATTTGTGTGCGCGCCCAAGGAGCGCTCTTTCAGTCCCTTGATGCTCAGCACTGTTTTCGTTGAGTTCCTGGTCGAACCACAACTCCCAGGATGCATCCACGTTCTAGAGCGGTCAGAAGAGCTGTTTCCCGTTTGGGCCAGTGCGCCTGCGCACGAACTATGCTCTTATTGGTTCGAATCGCCTCGTGCGATGCGTGTCACGGCGACGTGCAGTCGTGGGGGCGGGAAGACGCGGCGGCGGCTGTCGCGGCGGCGCGAGCAGGATCTCAGACGCGGTATCGCGGCGGCGGCAGCGGCGCGGGTTCACCGGGTCCCCTCCCTCCTCCGCTCCCCCTTCCTCCCCCTCCCCTCAGTGTGGTTCCCGAGGAGTCCGAGACCTGCGACGAGGCGGCGACAAGCTCTGGGTGAGGGTCTCTGGAGTGTTAGCGCCGTTTCCCGGGCGAAGAGAGAGAGCCCGGGGTCGAGGAGGAGGTGAGGGGTCTGAGGCGGAGTGTGTCCCCGGCGCGGGCCAGGGAGCGCGCGCTCGTCCCAGCCTTCAACTTGGCCTCCTTACCTGACCCGCCGCGGGGCACAGTTTGCAGTGCAGTGGCCCCAGGGGCCGACCGTGAGGGGCCTGGATCCGCCCTCCTTTCAACCGCTGTCTGTAGCGCTTGGCGCCCCCTTCCCGTCTCGTCCCTCCCGGCACGGGGTCCGGCGTCCTCTCTCACCTCTTCTTCCTTCGCGTACAGTTGCCTTTCCTTACTGCCCCCGAGAGTCTCTACCCTCCCTTTTTTCATTTCCGTCCCTTTTATTTAGTTCTAGGAATTTCTTTGGTGGTAGGCTTCGAATGGGTTCTACTTGGTACTACTTTTATAGTCCCTGGGGTACGAAGATTTTCCTTACCTTTTCTTTGGTGGCGCTCCAGGAAACCTACTTGGGATAGTACCTTGGGCCCTTGATTCCCAAGCCCCGTTTGGCTTTTCGTCTTTCACTGTTTGCTTCTTTTAAAACTGATGGTAACAGGGTTTATTTAAATCGATGCCAGGGGTCTGTGAGAGAGTTCGGGTTAATAACTAATAGGTAACTTTTCTCCTTCTGGATTTTGACATTAAGTATAAATACGTTTGTCTCTGGAATTTGACAACTTCACCAGACAGCTCAACTGTTACTTTTGGTAGAAAGATTCAGATGTCCGACCGGAATTTTGCTGGGTATGGTGACTTCAGTGCAGGTTCTTGGCATTTTTTTTTTTTTTTTTTTTAGTAGGATGGCCTTTTAATATTTTATTTTTAGATTCTGTATTTCTCAGCCTTCTGTTAATCCCATTAGATCTCTTCCAAAAACAGTCTCCCCACCCCCAAGAAACTGTTTGAAACGAACTTGAAGAAATCTTTTGTAATATTAAAGATAATTTGATTACAAAACTTGTCAGTGAGGTGTTAAAAACAATTCCCTTCAACCCAAAGCTTTACTTTTGGAGGGGAGATCTTCAGCTGTCATTTCTGAAGTTTGAAGTGTTCTCTTGACAAAGGCCACCCATTGTCTCCTGTTATCATGCTCTCACTCTCATTCTGTTAGAATTTGATAGATTTTTCACTCCTAGTTTTTCATTTCATAGAAATGAAGATTTTCATTTGCTGACTGACAGTTTGTAACTAAAATAATTTCATCAGTAATTGGGACTTCACGCAGGAGGTGGCAACTGCTTGGTGGTTAATTATTAGGAACTTTGAAAAAATTTCAGATTGATTTAAATATGAAAGACATTTCTTTTATCTTCTATTTGTAACTGTATATCCACCAGTATATGTTCATATCTATACTTAATATAGATAAGTATATATCTATGTACTTATATATCTGTTACTTAATAGCAGATTTCTCTTATCTGAACACTACAGATGAGAAGAGGATTTCCAGAACCTAAAAGAGAGTTTGTGTTTTTCTATCCCTAGACTAGTAAGAATAAATAAATGGATGAATCTTTTTCCACCAGTAGTATCAATTTAGCTGATGCACTTTCTTCAGTATAAATCACATCTTGTGTTCCAAAATGAAAATACTTTCATTCTTTATCTCGGGCCAGCAAACTTTATAGCTTGTGGGGCAAGTTCTGCTAGCTGTCTGGTTTTGTAAGTTAAGTTTTTAATTGGGATATAGCTGTCTCTATTCATTTTGATGTTGTTTGTGGTTGCTTTTGCAGTGCAAGGGTAGAATTGAGTAGTGGGACAGAGACTCCTATGGCCTACAAGCCTAAAATATTTATTCTCTGGCCCCTACTAGAAAAAGCTTGCTGACATCTACTTTATTTTATTAACAGTCTTGCATATGTAATGTAGAAAATTAAAGTGAGTCAAAAAAGTATAAAGAAGAAAGTAAAGATTGTCCAGAATCATACCACTCAGAGGGGTTTGTTTTTGTGATTATTACAGAAACTGTTAGCGATTATTTTTGTATAGCTGGGTTCATACTGTTAAGTGGTGATTTGTAATCTTTTTTTTAAAGATTTTATTTTTTTAAGGTAATTTCTAGACCCATTGTGGGTCTCAAACTCATGACCCTGACATCATGAGTTGCAGGACTGAGCCAGCTGGGCACCCCTGTTAGTAATATCCTTTTAAAAAAAACCCCTCAGATTATTGTTATTTGGCTCCTGGATACATTTGTATTTTCTGCATAGAAGAGCTTACTAGAAAGAAGATTGATGAGCCCAGTTTTCGTGATTTGTCTTACCAGTTAAGATTTAAAAAAAAAAAATGAGGAATAATAGACACTTGGTGGTGGTGAACTCCATTTATTGAGCCCTTACTGTGTTCTAGGTAGTTTTTCAGTACTTTACATGTATTAAGTTATTTATTACCTGCAGCAGCTCTGTGGATACACATACTGGTATCCATAAGATGAGGAAACTGAGGCACAGAGAAATTAACTCCGCAAGTTCATCACCTAGTTAATGGTATAGTTGGAATTTGAATCCATGCATCCTTCAGGACCCAGGCTCCCAATATGCTACAGAGCCTCTCATTAGAGCATTGCTCAGTGTAGGAAAGTTGAGACAGTCCAGAGGTTTATGATGTAAAAATTCGTCCTTATGCCTTTCTTTCCAGTTTCACTCTGTAGAAATTAACTGCAGTTTGATATAGAGATTTCTAGCTCTTTGCTTATACAAATGTTTATTCACAAATTTGTCTATACATGCTGGTTTTAAAAAAAAATTATAGACTTGATTTTTTAAGATCAGTTTTAGGTTTACAGAAATTTTGTGCAGATAATAGAGAGTTTCTATATCACCTACTCTCTATTTTCTGTTATTAAAATAGCATGCATTAATGTGTATTTGTTACAGTTGATGAACCAGTGTTGTTACATAGTCATTAGTTAAAATCTGTATTTTATAATAGGTGTCCTTTTTATGTTGCAGAGTTGTTTTTTAAAAAGGGATTCAACCAATCATTGTTCTGCGGTGTGCTTTTTTTGGGTGATTTTTAAAATATAGTGCTTCTGGACTTTGTAGTGCAAAAAATATCATTAATTCACCAATTTTCAGATTAATAACACAAATTTAACAGTTTTTTTTTGAATGGAAAAGTTGCTAGGAAGTTACTTGATTCTTTTTTTTTTTTTTTTTTTTTTTTCAAAAGTTTATGTTGTATGTCAGTTGCTTTTCTTGGAAGGAAGAATTCTTATTTTTTGACTGGACATTTCGGCTTCTTTTTTTTAAAGATTTTATTTATTTATTTGACAGCGAGAGAGCACAAGCAGGCAGAACAGCAGAGGAAGGGGGAGAAGCAGGCTCCCGACCGAGCAGGGAGCCCGATGTGGGGCTCGATCCCAGGATCTTGGGATCATTACCAGAGCCGAAGGCAGTTGCTTAACCAACTGAGCCACCCAGGAGCCCCACATTTCGGCTTCTTGAAGCTGTTCAGCTTCCTGGAGATTTTCTTGCTGTTCTTCATTGGAAAAGTGATGCACATCAACCTAGTTACTATTAACATCCTCCTCATTGAAACAGTTTCTTCCCCACCCATCTCTTTTGTTCTTAGCATTCTCTTCCTCTTTCTCCATTTCCGCATTTCTGTTCTTAGAATGTAAACTTAAACATCTAATTCCCCATATTCTTGTACTCTCAATTTTATCTAATCTTAACCCTGGGATTTCTTCATTCGAGGGATTTAGTGCTGGGAAGAACTGAGTCAAAGTTCTAGCAGACATTGTCACTTTTTTAACGTTGTGTATTTTATGCTGGGTCAGGCCTTGAGGAAGTTAAGTCATTCAGCTGTTATCTCTTTCATTGATTCCTACTGTCATGATTTCCCCAGAGTTTTTGTCCATGACAAAATGGGTGTCCACAATCATGAGTGACTGAATGATCTCTGGGACTATACAGGTGATGAGATGTTTGTGTGTTGGTGCACCAAACAGAAGGATTTTACTAATTCTCTTTGGTGCTGCTGTAGAAACCTTTGCACAAAGGAATAGAAGTTAGAAGTTAGAAATAGAAGGATATAGATAGAAATAGAAAGGAATAGAAGAATAGAAGTTAGGAAAAGCTCATGAATTCCCAATCTAGAGATAAGTTTCTAGAGCATCATATTCACTTTAGACATCTCTTTAGAGCTCTTCAGGTGCAGTAGTAGTTTTCCTGCAAAATCTTGGAGAATCATGAAACAGATGGGTAACTGAGAAGTAAAACACCTCTTATTTTTTCCTTCCTTTTTATTTCTAAGCACTTTCATGACCTTTCAACCTTTCCTAGTTTTTGGAGCTTCTTTTCTCTGTGGCATACTACCCTATCATTCTTAGTTGCTGTCCTGTTTCTCTTGTGTATCTTTTCCTAGGAAGAAGGTCAGGGCAGCAGCTAATCATTTGGTGACATCAGAGAAGTATGAATTGGGACAACATTGACAGTCTTGGCATCATTTCAGATCTTCTGCAGAGTTCAGTCATCAGTTTAAAAGATATCTTGGCTGCGGTTGCATTGCTGTCTCTTAACGTGGACATGAAATTCTGTAATACTTTATCATTTTATTCTTGTATTTTGCACTTTTATTCTAATCAGTCACAAAATGAATGTATTAAGTCTTTAAAGTTTGTATGGCAATGTAGAAGTTCAAAGAAAAGCAGTAACAAACTTGATGGATTGATGAGATTCTCCTCCCAGAGATCAAAGCTTTGCAAAATGTTATTGGAAGATCTACATTCCAGACAGTGTAATCGTAGGAGAGCAGATCTTTCAGCTCTTGAGAAAAGTTGTTTAGATGCTTTTGGTAGTAGTGACCAATCAGTGCCATAAACATCTCCAGCTTTGCCAGTTCTTGGCTAGCTTTATTTAGTTGCAACTTGAGAATCTCCGTGTGGATTTGTAGTGGATATTCTAATGCTGTAGAAACTCTCAGCATAGGCAGAGGGTCCACTTTATTAATTCTGTAACTGCTGCAGGTTGCTGGGCAGCTAGTGTTTGTTTCTGCTGGACATGATGGGTGCAGATTGGCTGGTGATAAGCAGCTCTCAGAAAACCTACACCCGAAACCAGCCAACCCTTCTCAGCTGTGGCTTGGTATAATGCTTCTGGGTGTGACTAGAAATAGCTCGGCAGGTGGCGCCATCTTGGCTCATAGTAGCGTGCTTTAAAAATTAACATTCACAATAGCTTCCCACATCAGTACATTTGCATCTACTCTGTTCTTTTAAGTAGTTCTTTAGTATTTTGTTACATGGGTGAGTCATAATTTAATATTTAGATTGTTTAAATTTATTGTATTATGTACATACACATATGTACAATTGCTGATGCTAATGACTCTATAGGATAACTTTCTAAGAGTCTAGTTACTGGGTTGAAGGAAGTACATGGTTTTTAGTTTCTTACATTTTTATTTAAATTTTAGTTAACATACAATGCAACATGGGTTTCATTTTGATATGTGTTACTAGAATGCCATCCAGAAAGGTCACAGCAGTATAAACACTCAACCACAAATGTGGGTGAGGTCTGATTTCTCCATGCCATTGCCAACTTTTTAATAAAAAGTCTTTATCTTGTCAGTTAAATGTTTCTTGCAGTGTATTATGTCTCTCTCACTTGGAGATGTGTTTTGTTGTGATGTCATTCTTTGAAGTTGATTTAGAATTATTTTAGATGGAGCTTACATTCTGTAGTTGTTCTTCCTAGTACTCTTAAGATCTGCTCACCTATTTAGACTCCCTGTCCAGCCTTTGAAAGCAGTATGATTTTGCCACCCCTGTTAAAAGAGTCTGAGGGATGGGCCAGTAGACTATATATTTATTTCTTGAGGGTAAGGAGAATGTAGTTTTCTTATATCGAACGGCAATCCTGGCTTATAGCAAGTGGGAAGTAATGGTCTTTTTAAAACCTAAATTGGATTGTGCTCTTGTGCTGAGTGAAGTGCTTTAATTTTGTTAAAAATAACCTTTTCAAAGTCTTAGTGAAATATAAACTTGAAAAATTGCAGCATAAAATTGTCATCTTGGGTTATGTTGTCTATTTCATCCTTTAATTCTAAAATGAGATACATGAGGCTGATGACTATCCTAGGACCTGTTTGTTAGAAATAATTAACCTATTTATTTATTTATTTATTTATTTTTAAAAAAATTTTTTAAAAAGATTTTTCTTATTTATTTATTTGACAGACAGAGATCACAAGTAGGCGGAGAGGCAGGCAGAGAGAGAGAGGAGGAAGCAGGCTCCCTGCGGAGCAGAGAGCCCGACTTGGGGCTTGATCCCAGGACCCTGGGATCATGACCCGAGCCGAAGGCAGAGGCCCTAACCACGGAGCCGCCCAGGCACCCCAATAATTAACCCATTTAATACATAACATTTGGTGTTCAGTTTTGGAAGTTAAGGAATGGATTAAATAGGGGATTTGTTTCATGTAACCCATGATTTTGGTTTTTCTGTATTGCAGTATACCATGTTAGAGGGGATGTATGCTGTCTAAATGATTTTATAGTCTGGCTTAATTAGACATTATAAGTGTACAGAGAGAAGGAAAAGTGAAGCTAAATTCTAGAAACTGCCAGAATATCTTCAGGCATGGGGAAAATACCTGTTGGAAAGGACACTTGTAGTTTTTTAATGGAAGAGTATAGAAAAATAGAATTTTTTGATAGCTGATTTATAGTATTACATATTTTTTTAAACAAATTTTATCTTTCAAAAAAAAATTTATTTGAGAGACAGAGCACAAGCATAAGGGGCTAGAGGGAGAGGGGAAATAGACTTCTCACTGAGCAGGAACCCCTGATGTGCGGCTCAGTCCCAGGACCCTGAGATCATGACCTGAGCTGAAGGCAGACGCTGACTGAACCACCCAGACACCCCAGTATTACATATTCTTACTAGATTTATATATTTTCTGCGGTATCCATGTACTAGAAAACAAAGCATATAAAGCATATGGTCTTAAAAGAGACAAACTTACCTTATTAAATTTTGGCTGTCTAGGCCTTTTGTATGCATTTCTTTTGTTAGTATATTAGCTAATTATTTTTCACTGGCAGCCTATTCACTTAAATCCTGTATGCCCTGGAATCGTAGTTAGTGAGCATATTATACATAATTGTATCTATACACTCCTTCCTTTGGTCATGGAAGAAAGTGGTGTGGTGAAAACTCTTCAGCATGGTGGAACAGGCAGGTTACTTTTTTATTTGCTTGGAATTTATTTATATCCTGTGTCATCCAGAAGTGTAATAAAATATAAGGAGGAAAGGAGGAAAAGAAAGCAGCATAATTCAATGACTAAGAATAAAATTTGGATTTGAGTTTTCTTGGCAGCAAAGGTAAAGATGGAAATATGGTAAAATACATAGCATTAAACTGGGAAGAGGAACAAGACCCAATTTTCCCAGGGGTGAATCTTTTCTTGACAGATTTTAAGGAACTATTTAAGTTGGGAAGTACATAAAAGCTGTTCTTTTTGTTTGTTTGCTAGTTTGTTTTTTTTTTGCTAGAGGCCCTAGGGTGAAGACTAAACATTAACATTTCTGGCCAGTGAAAGAAATTTTGTATGGGGTTTGATATGAATTTAGGTGGCATATGTGTATTTTATTTGGGTAATAGATTTTTTCCCTTAAAATATTTCAAACTTTCAGGAGTTTCCACTACACAGCTGTATCAAATCTTAACATTTTCTCATATTTTCTGTTTCAGAAAAAATTGCACATACACTTAAGCACCTTCTTGGATTATATTTCACTTGTTTCCAGAACTAATGACTATTGTGAATTTGGTGTTGATCATTCCAAATGCTTGATTTAGGTAATAGAAATAAATTCATAAGCAAATCATAATATTGTTTTGTATGTTTTCAAACTTGGTGTAAACAGTATTTTGCCTGTTCTGTAACTTGTTTTTCTTGAAACATGTATTTTTTTTTTTAAGGTTTTATTTATTTATTTGACAGGGAGGGATCACAAGTAAACAGAGGGGCAGGCAGAGAGAGAGGGGGAAGCAGGCTTCCCACTGAGCAGAGAGCCTGATGTGGGGCTCGATCTCAGGATCATGAGATCATGACCTGAGCTGAAGGCAGAGGCTTAACCCCCAGGTGACCCGAAACATGTATTTTTGATTCATGTGAAATTCCTGATACATTACCATTTTTGACCTACAAAAATGACAGTTTCATATGGTTCAACCTAATTATAGTCATCACTGTTATCTGGGGTATAGTTACATTGTTCTGTTAAATGATACAGCCATTTTTAGTTTATTAGCATGTTGATAGGTATTTAGGTTGTTCCCTATTTTTTCCTCTCTCTTTTTTTTTTTTTTTTTTAGATTTTATTTATTTATTTGACAGAGATCACAAGTAGGCAGAGAGGCAGACAGAGAGGAGGAAGCAGGCTCCCTGCCAAGTAGAGAGCCGGATGCGGGACTGGATCCCAGGACCCTGAGATCATTACCTGAACTGAAGGCAGAGGCTTAACCCACTGAGCCACCCAGGCACCCTATTTTTTTCTCTTTTAAAAACAATGCTACATTGAGTATTCCTGATTAGGAATCCTTGTGCACATATTTAAGATCTTTGGCAAGTTTTTTTTTTTTTTTAAAGATTTTTATTTATTTATTTGACAGAAATCACAAGTAGGCAGAGAGAGATTAGAGGAAGCAGGCTCCCTGCTGAGCAGAGAGCCCAATGCAGGGCTCCATCCCAGGACCCTAGGATCATGATCTGAGCCGAAGGCAGAGGCTTTAACCCACTGAGCCACCCAGGCGCCCCGATCTTTGGCAAGTTTTTTAAACTGCATGTTGGAAGCCATTAATGAATGGGTTGTGAAATCAGTTTAGGGATTAAAATAGGATAGAAAGTGTCAGTTTGTATTGTAGGCAGTATGGATAAAATGCTTTGTAAAAAAAAAAATTTTTTTTGGTGTATATGTATGTATGTGGTTACTAAGTTTTGTTTTTTGTAAGTTTCTTTATGTAATCTCTGCACCAAATGTGGGGCTTGAACTCACAACCCCAAGAATCTAGAGTCACATGCTATTCTGACGGAGTCCGCCAGGCCCCCTATGATTACTAAATTTGAAATGAAATTCTGTAGTGAAAATTACCCAGAAGTGAAGTTAATGGGTTGGAGGTTATTGCAGGAACTTTTAACTCTATCAGATAGTGCCAAATTACCCTCCAAAATTGTGTCACTTTGTTTTACTGTGAGAATATGAGAATTTGGTGTTTCCAAATCCTGTGATCCATGGCATTGTCAGATTTTTTACATGTTTACAAATCGGATGAGATTTTTATAGACAAGATATCACATCATCTTAATTTTTAATTAAAAATTTTCATGAGGGGCGCCTGGGTGGCTCAGTGGGTTAAAGCCTCTGCCTTCGGCTCAGGTCATGATCCCAGGGTCCTGGGATCAAGCCCCACATCGGGCTCTCTGCTCCGCAGAGAGCCTGCTTCCTCCTCTCTCTCCCTGCCTGCCTCTCTTGACTACTTGTAATCTCTGTCTGTCAAATTAAAAAAAAAAAAAAAATTAAAAAAAAACCCTTTAAAAAATTTTTTTCATGAGTAATTATGAAATTGAGCATTTTTTCGTATGTTGATTGACTGTTCAGGTTTCCATTTCTTGAATTGAGTGTCTGCTCCAGAG
>PISX010015222.1:0-11932 GCA_004024625.1 Mellivora capensis | reverse complement strand
TCATAACCCTGAGATTATGACCGGAGCCCAGATCAAGAGTCAGATGCCTAACCACCTGAGCCACCTAGGCACCCTTGTTTTGTCTTTTTAATTTGATTTTAGGAAATTATGTATTTTGGTTATGTCTGTTAAGTGAATTGCAAATATTTTCTTGTGTATGTGGTTTATCAGTTAACTTTTTACATGGTTTTGTTGAATAGAGTGATTATTAAATGTATCACTATTTTCTTTATTCATTTGTGTCTTTTGTGTCTTTTTTTTTTTTAAAAGATTTTATTTATTTACTTGACAGACGGAGATCACAAGTAGGCAGAGAAGGAGGCAGAGAGAGAGGAGGAAGCAGGTTCCCTGCTGAGCAGAGAGCCCGATGTGGGGCTCTGGGGCTTGATCCCAGGACCCTGGGATCATGACCTGAGCCGAAGGCTGAGGCTTTAACCCACTGAGCCACCCAGGCGCCCCTGTCTTTTGTGTCTTAAGAAATCTACCTCAAGGTCATTAAGAGTCTCCCAAATTTTTTTCTTTTTTTAAAGATTTTATTTGTTTATTTGACAGTAATAGCGAGAGAGGGGATCCAAGCAGGCAGGGGGAGTGGGAGAGGGAGAAGCAGGCTTCCTGCTGAGCAAGGAGCTCAATGCAGGCTCCATCCCAGGACCCTGGGATCATGACCAGAGTCGAAGGCAGACGCTTAACGACTGAGCCAATCAGGTGCCCCCCCAATTTTTTTTTTTTTTAAAGATTTTATTTATTTATTTGAGAGAGAGGGGGCGAGAGAGAGCATGAGCGAGAAGAAGGTCAGAGGGAGAAGCAGACTCCCCGTGGAGCTGGGAGCCCGATGCGGGACTCCAGGATCATGACCTGAGCCGAAGGCAGTTGTCCAACCAACTGAGCCACCCAGGTGTCCCCCCAAATTTTTTTCTAAAAGTTTTTGAAGGGGCCCATGGGTGGCTCATTTGGTTACGCATCTGACTCTTGGTTTTGGCTTAGGTTGTGATCTTGAGGTTGTGGGATAGAGCCCTGTGTTGGGCCCTTTGCTCAGTGTGGGGTCTGCCTCAGATATTCTCTTTCATAAGTAAGTAAAATCTTTAAGAAAAAAATTAAAGTTTTTTTTTTTTTTCCTTTACATTTAGGTCTTGATTCTGCCTGGAGAAAAGTTTTTTGTGTGTGTATGGTGTGAGGCAGGAGGCAGGGATCTAATTTAGTTTTTTTATATGTATGGCCAGTTGACTACAGCGCTGTTTAACAGTGTGTTTTAAAATTTGAATTGTTAATCTTTTAAGCGGTTTTTGGTTCAACACAGTAACAGCCTTTTTGTCTTTCCTCAGGGTGCTTCACATGTTCAAGTTTGTGACTTCTGTGCAAGAGTAATGTGATTGGGTGATTACTTGATTCAGATATAACTTATAGGAGTAGATGGAAACAACACATTTTTGTAGATCTCACCCAAATGTCATTTCTCCCAACCACTTTTCTAATAGAAGCTGGGTTGCAGATAGTTTGAGGCTACACTTTGGTTAGGAAACATATTGCTGGTTTTTGCATTGCTGGTAAACATCCACAGACTTTGGAAGCTAGATAAGCAGATGTTCAGTTGATTTTTTTTTTTTTTTAAGATTTATTTATTTATTTGAGAGGGAGAGCAGCGAGAGTGACAGGGAGCATGAGCAGGGAGGAGAAGGAGAAGCAGGCTCCTTCCTGAGCAGGGAGCCTGATGGATCCTAGGATCCTGGAATCATGACCTGAGCCGAAGGCAGACACTTAATGAACTGAGCCACCCAGGTGCCCCTCGATTGACATCTTGATACTTGAAACTTCAGAATACAGTTGACCCTTGAACAGCATGGGTTTGAACTGTGCAGGTATTGTTATGGGTGGATTTTTTTTATGATACAGTACTTTAAGTGTATTTTCTGTTGTGATTTTCTTAAAAAGTTTTTCTCTATCCTAGCTTTATATAACAAGACAGTGTATATAGTGTGCCTGGGTGGCTCAGTTAAGCATCCGCCTTCGGCTCAGGTCTTAGGGTCCTGGGATCGAGCCCCGGATCGGGCTCCCTGCTCAGCAGGATGATCTCCTCTCTTTGCCTCTGCTTTTGTCCTCCCCCCCCATACATACATACATCTTTTATGAAAATACAATAAATAAATCTTTTATAAAAATACTGTATATATAATACATATAAGTCCAGAGTCTTCCCTCCAACTCTTTGTTTTTTAAATCCTTAGAACTTGACTTTATAATTCAGGGATTTGACAAAATAAATTCAGGTGATTTTTACTGAGGAGTAAAAAATTTTTTTTGGTCATGTTTATGGTATTTGTCAGCTTTTTACAAAGTCAGATTTATTGAGTATAGTTTATATTCAGTAAAATTCACTCTTTTTTAGATGTCCAGTTCTGTGAATTTTTACAAACACTACTGAAGGATTTTTCAGTGGCCAAAGTGGACCTGATAACTAGTGGAAAGGCCTAATGTAGCAGCTCAGTACATAACAAGTTGGCATCTGTTTATCACTTTGGAAATCTTCATAAGAAGATTTGTATTAGGCATAACAAGAGACCACTTGTGTGGTCAGCTCCACTGGCTTTTCCCACAACTCTGCTTCAGGTGATGATATTTGTCTTTTTTTTCCTCAAGAAAGTTGGCGGGTGGGATGTGTCAGTTAGAACAGGTTCCATGTGATTTTACTTAAAAGTTGGCCTACACGCTAGGGTAAAAAAAAAAAAAAAGTGTAAATGATAAAAAGTGTCGCCTGTGTTTGTATATCCCCAGTAATTTTTTTTAGATTATTTATTTATTTATTTGTCGGAGAGAGAGAGAGAGCGAGAGAGCGAGCACAGGCAGACAGAGTGGCAGGCAGAGGCAGAAGGAGAAGCAGGCTCCCTGCCGAGCAAGGAGCCCCATGTGGGACTCAATTCCACGACGCCGATTCCAGGACGCCGGGATTGCGACCTGAGCCGAAGGCAGCCGCTTACCCAACTGAGCCACCCAGGCGTCCCATCCCCAGTAATTTTTAAAAAACAAACTGATTTGACATGTGCTTATAACAGTTACTATGTTATTAACATGAAGGCTTGAGAATGCCTGTCTTAAAAATTGAGGTATTGCCTCTTCTCAGTTATCAACTGTACAATTTTCTTAAGGGCTGTATCAGTAACATATGTTGGGAACTTTTCCCATTTTATCGCTTCCTTTTTCAGTTACCAGTTTTGTTTTATTGACATTTTTCTATTCAGAAATGTTCTGAGTGTTTAGGGAAGAATTCCAGTTTTGATCAATTGCTTTATTGCTTCCAGTATGTAGCAAGGCTCTATGTTCTTCCCTAGTTTTTGACTGTTTCATGATATTTTCAGCATTGTTGTAAAGTATGATGTATTACTGGTATTGAAACTCCTGTTTTTGATATTTAAGTAGTATTGAGTTCATTTATTTATTTGAGTACAGCTTATCGTTCATGGAAATAGCATTGACTTGGGTGTTAGTTGATTAGGTAGATTAGTTTGCCACTTAAAAATATAGTTAACTTAGGCAAGTTATTTATAACTTCCCTGAGTGTTCTGTCATTTCCAAAATTTAGGAAATAATTTTACCTGTCTCCCAGGATTATTGTAAAGATTAAAGGTATAATTCATGGGAAATGCTCATTGCATGTAGTAAGTACTCAAGTGCATGTTAGCTGTTCTCCTCCATATTGAACAAAGATTTTTGAGCTCCCACTTTGGATCCAAACCATGCTTGGTGTTGTGATCCAAAAATGGATTCTAAAGGCTTCCTGACCCTAAGAAGTTTCACTGATGAGGAGGGGAAGGACAGGCATGTAAACAGATAAATGCAATAAATTGTGACAGGTACTCTAATAAAAACATTAATAAGTGAGAAGAATAAAGGAGTTAGTGTCAGGAGCCTGGGGAGGTCAGGGAAATTAATTTCTGCTTCTGAACTTATGAAGTGTGAGCAGTAATTCCCCATTCATTTATTTGGCTAATACTTTATTGAATACAGCTACTGTGTGCCAGTTGCTGTCTTAGGTCCTGGGAATATAGGAGTAAAGAAGGCAATGTCTCTTTCTTTTTTTAAAAAAGAGCTTCTTTTTTTTTTAAAGATTTTATTTGTTTATTTGACAAACAGAGATTATAAGTAGGCAAGAGAGGCAGGCAGGGAGAGAGAGGAGGAAGCAGGCTCTCCGCAGAACAGAGAGCCCGATGTGGGGCTCGATCCCAGGACCCTGGGATCATGACCTGAGCTGAAAGCAGAGGCTTTAACCTACTGAGCCACCCAGGCGCCCCAAGAAGGCAATGTCTCTTTCAGAAGCTTTCATTCCAGTGGGAAGAAGTCACAAGTAAACAAAAAAAAATTATGGACAACTGCTGTAAAAGAGATTAAAAGGTCATGTGATAAGGAATGAGTTGAATTAGGAGGTGCTTTAGGTTTTTTGGACAGAAAATGATTCTTTGGGTAGGTAGGTGACCATGCAGTTGAGATCAGCCTGTGAAGAGGGAGCTTGTAGTGGGTGATTATCAGAGGGATGAGCATTCTGGGCTGGGAAACCAGGTGACATAAAGCCGTTTGAGCTTTTGGAGTGTTTGGAGGAGCAGTAAGTGTGGCTGGAAGGTAGTGTGCAAGGGGGAGAGTGGTATCAGATGAGGTCAGAGGTAGGGGGTAAGTCATTCAAGGTTTTATAAGCCAGAGTAAGGGTTTCCTAGTTATAAAAGAAAGTTATTGGGGGGGCGCCTGGGTGGCTCATTGGGTTAAAGCCTCTGCATTTGACTCAGGTCGTGATCTTAGGGTCCTGGGATTGAGCCCCGCATCAGGCTTTCTGATCAGCTGGGAGCCTCCCCCCCCCCCCCACCTGCCTCTCTGCCTGTTTGTGATCTCTGTCAAATAAATAAATAAAATCTTTAAAAAAAAAAGTTATTGGAAGGCTCAAAGCAAGGGAATACCTTTCCATAAAGATCACTGTGATTGCTGTGTGAGGAGTGGATTCTGGATTCCAAGGATAAGGAGTGGGGGTAGTTGGGTAACAAAGATGGAACCAAGGAGACCTTTATAGGCTATTGTATTTAGGAGAGGTGAGAAAGATTTTATTTTCTGGCTTGAACCAGAAAGTAGTAGAGGAGAGAAATGGGTGGATTTGGGACCTGTTTTTTTTTTTTTTAAGATTTTATTTATTTATTTGACAGAGACACAGCGAGAGAGGGAACGCAAACATGGGGAGTGGGAGAGGGGGGACCAGGCTTCCCACTGAGCAGAGAGCATAATGTGGGGCTCCATCCTAGGACCCTGGGATCATGACCTGAGTCAAAGGCAGACACTTAACGACTGAGCCACACAGGTGCCCCTGGACCCTATTTTGAAGACTGAATTGGTAGGACTCGTTGATTGAATTATGACCAGAGAAATCCTAGGACTTAAGCAAGTAGAAGACTGACAGTTTACTGAAATGGGTAAATCTAGAGAGGTTTTGTGGGAAATCATGAGTTCTGTTTTGTTAAGTTTGAGGTTCCAGTTAGACATCTGTATAGAAATTTTATACTTGTTGATAGATTACAGTAATTATAGGTTATGGAGTTAAGTGAGAGATAAATATTTGGCAATCACTGACATATCTGCTACATTTGGTGAGAAAGATTTCAAGGATGACCTTGGTAAGTGTGGCCTCAGTGGGAATAGAAGATAGGTTGTAGAGAGCTATCAGGTAAGGGATGGGATGAGAATGTGAGGTTGGCGAATGGAGATGGCAACCATAGATTCCTCCTTGAGAAATTTTCTGGTGGAAGGGAAGCAGAATAATAGTTGTATCTACAGGCAAGGCCTAGATTTGAGTCTTGTTTTTATATTTGCCTGGGTGCGGTTATTATTTGAGTGTATTCTAAAGATTTAAGTTTTTTATGTACCTTACCTAGTCGTCTCCATAATACTGAGGTAAATGGTATTTTTTCCTTTTGTAACATGAGAGATTTTAGTCTGGGAAAGTTACGATAGTTCAGGAATTTACAGGACAGTGGAACCTGTATTTGTATTCACTTACTTTGTATATCCCATACCAGAATGGTATATCCTATACCAAAATGCCCTTTAAACTTTTATGACTTTGGTTCAAAGTTCCATCTAAGAGTTTTTGAAAAGATTACAAGGTGAGAGAAGTGAAAATTCTTTCTAAGCTGTGAATTGTCACAGAATCCTTGGGAGAATCTTTACTTTTCTTGATTTCCTCTTTTGTAAAATGAGAAACTTCAGTAGGTAACAGAGTACAAATCATGTAGCTAATTGTCATTTAAGACAAAAAACTGATTCATTATAGTTAATAAAATTATACAAACAACAGGAAATTTAGCAGAAACTTTATTACAGGAATGCTCTTTGATGCTTAAATAATCATGTTTTGTGGGCATATGTTACCTATCACATGGTAATAATTATAATCATGTAAACATTTTATTAGTACTGTATCTAATTTTGAGCTTCTTATGCAAGATAGGATAAGAAAAATTTGTGTAGACTCTAGTAAAGTCTCCAGGAAATGATCACAAATTAGAAAATGGATCCGTTATGGAAAAGTTTAATGAATAAAAATTACTGTTTTGTTTTTTTTTTTTTTAAAGATTTTATTTTTAAGCAGTCTATACACCCAGTCGGGGGGCTCAAACTTAAAACTGCAAGATTAACTGGATGAGTCATCAGGTGCCCCTGAATAAGAATTATTTAACCTGGATAAGTCAAAGTTGAATTAATAGTAAGGATTTGCAGCAAAGTGTTGGATATTACCATTGTGGAGAACAAAAATGGATGATGTCTTTTGACATTCACTGTAAATACAATTGATTTCTAGACCCTAAGAATTATTAAACATTTAAAGAAACACTTGTAAGGAGATCCCCATCCTTGGAGACCTTTAAGAATGTTTTGAATGATTTTCACTTGGTAATATAAAGAATCAAAACCATCATATATTTTGAAATCTTGTATTTGATTTGATTCTTTATATTGCTTAGTGAAAGAAGTTTAGGTATTGGTTATTTAATTATATTTCTGTACTTTTCCAGTTCATCATACGATTATGAGCTAGGGCCTCAGCCATTTATTTTAAAAGTTAAGGTTATACTTAACTAATTTTCTTTTTTTTTTTACACTGTGGGTACCCTGTCTTCCAAATAAAAAATGGCACTATGGTTAGTGCTGTGAAGTATGTAAACCTGGCGATTCACAGACATGTACCCCTGGGGATAAAAAATTGTTTATAAAAAAATAAAAATTAAAAACATATGGCAAAGGGAAATGCAGAAATTAAAGATGAAATAATATTAAAGTGGTTTTTTAATGCTTCTTATTAGTGTTTGTTGTGATTAGAAACTTCAGAATCTTCAAGTATGACTACCACTACTGCGTGTGTTTATTTGGCTAGGCTTTCTCACTAGTGATCCTATTCTATCACCAGCTGCACAGGGCATGGTTTAAATTAAATCTTGGTGTTTTTCCCCTGTTAGCCTATTCAGTTCTCACAACCACATATGAAGTGTAGAGATTGTTAACTCTTTACAAGTTAACTTCCTATCTGCTATGAACCTTTGAGGTTGTTAACAATTACGATATTAAATTTTCACATTCTGAGGGCCAGTAGTGCAATGTCTCTTTATATTAGTTGGACACGGTGAGTAGGGTGTAATCGTTGAAAGCTAGTGGCATCACTTTCTAGTGGGTTTTTTTTTTTTTTTTTTTTTGGGGGGTGCAAAATGGTGGTTTTATTAAAGCACGTAGACAGGACCTGTGGGCAGAAAGAACTGTTGCCCATCACTTTCTAGTTCTATAATTACTCAGTGGTAGAGGACGGGCTGCAAAATAGGTTCCAGGGTTTTGTTGGCTTCCTCTATGGTGAAAGTAGCCAATTTCACAGTGACTTGAAAGTAGTATACGGAAACTATCCTAGTGTGGTCTATCATTCTGTACTGAGGTATGCCTTTGAAGTTGGTACATGGTTAATGAGATTTCTGATATCAAGTTCATGCTTTTCCTTCACTGGAAACCAGAGTGGTACAAAATGTTCTACATGGAAGTAGTGGTATGTTGTATCCCTCATTACCTCTTCTTTCCAACTTCAGTGTTGAAGTGAAATATAGTGGATACAAATCTGAACAATTGGTGGAATGGGATTTTTTTTTTTTTAGGATGGAATAGTTTATTTCATCAGTGGGACCAGCAAGGATATTAAAGGTACCAGATTTTCTTTTGAACATTAGCTTTTTTTTTTTTCTTTCTTTTTTAATCACTATTAGTCACAATTCTAGATGTATGTTCCATGACTGGCTTAAGTCCTTCCAGAATTTGGGTGGGAGATTTCTCTCATATTAACTGGCAAGGAAAGTGGTTGATCGCTTAATAATAATACTTAAAAAATGGTGCGGTGATGGGGGAAAGGGGTCATCTGCATACTAGCATGTGTTTCTTGCTGGTTACACAGCATTTATACTTCGTGTTCTTTGTGAACCTTACTTTCTTGAATATATTTTTTTTTCATCAAAAGTTTATTAGATGAAGAGGCAGTGTAGTACTGCAGTATATTTTCCTGAATTATAGCCTTGATTATCATCTTCACAGTTCTTAAAACTTTAATTTGGTACCTTTTTCTTAATTTTGTAAGCTGTGAACTTTATAGGCTCTAAGCTGAGCATATTTTTTTGAAATATATTTGTTTTCTTTATTCATCCAATTTTTAATGGTAGTTTGACTTCTAAAAAATTACTTCTTTTCATGAATAAATGAATGAATGAATTGAGCTTTTCTTTGCTCATTAATCATTTTATCATTTATCATATTAATCATTTATTAATAAAGCTATAGAAGTAGCATATGTTAAGAATACCAGGAGTGAGACTGACTAGGTTCAAATTCTAGCTTACCAGTTACTAGTTGTATGTTAGTTATGCACACTGTCTTGCTTTATTTCCTCATCTCTGAAGTGGGGATGGCACCGATCTAACAGGGTTTTAACTGAGTTAATTCTTAGGTATTATTTAAAAGACTGTGCCTGGCATACCGTAAAGCACTAAATAAGCTTTAGTTGCTATTACTATTTTTCTTATTATGATAAAATACACATATGAAGCTTACCATTTTAACCATTTTTAAGTTTATATTTCAGTAGCATTAAATATATTCACAGTGTTTTGTAGTCATCACCAGTATCCCAAAACTTCTTTATCACCTAAAACAAAATTAACCATTAGCAGTAACTCTCCTTTACTCCCTCCCACTAGCCCTGATAACCTGTATTTTACCTTTGATCATTCTGTAGGATGAATCTGAACTTCATTCTCTTTTGTTATTATTAATAGCTTAATATGTCATTGTATGTTTATACCACATTTTGTTTATCCATTCATCTATCCATGGATGCTAGTAGAGTTTCCATGTTTTGGTGCTTGGGAGTATTGGTGTTTGAATCCCTGTTTTCAATTATTTTGGCTATATATCTAGGAGTGGAATTGCTGAATCACTGTAATTCTGTGTTTAGCTTTTTGAGGAATTTGTCACTTTTTAATTTTTATTATTATTATTTTATTTATTTTTTAAAAGATTTTATTTATTTATTTGTCAGAGACAGAGGGAGAGAGAGAGCGAGTGAGCACAGGCAGAGTGGCAGGCAGAGGCAGAGGGACAAGCAGGCTCCCTGCCGAGCAAGGATCCCAATGTGGGACTCGATCCCAGGACACTGGGATCATGACCTGAGCCGAAGGCAGCTGCTTAACCAACTGAGCCACCCAGGCGTCCCTATTATTATTTTAAAAGATTTTATTTATTTATTTGACAGGCAGAGATGACAAGTAGGCAGAGAGGTGGACAGAGAGAGAGAAAGGTGGAAGCAGGCTCCCTGCTGAGCAGAGAGCCTGATGTGGGGCTCTATCCCAAGATCCCGGGATCATGACTGGAGCCGAAGGCAGAGGCCTTAACCCACTGAGCCACCTGGGTGCCCCATCACTGTTGTTTTTATTATTATAATCATTTGGTAAAATTATGGATGAGGTTTTTTTTTTTTTTTTTAAGAAATTATTATTATTATTCAGGGGCTATTACCATTGTGGTATGCATGTTTGTTGGAAACTGTGTGCATAATTATCCACTCCTTGGATTGAAATTTCTGGTGTGGAGTATTACATTTAAAACTGTGGAGCTGGGCTTGTCTGCTTGCTCGCTTGCTCTCTTTTTTTTAAGTAGGCTCCACGCCTAGTGGAGTCCAAAGCAGGGCTCAAATGACCGTGAGATCACAACCTGAGCTGAAAGCAAGTCACTTGGCCAACTGACTGAGCCCACCCAGACGCCCTAGAATTTCCTCCCTTTTTGAGACTGAGTAGTATTTTATTGTGTGTATGGATTCCATTATTGACTCATCTACTGATAGATGCTTGGGTTGCTTCCATATATTAGCTGTTGTAAGCAGTGCTGTTATGCGCTAATGTATAAATGTCTCTTCCAGACCCTGTATCCAATTCTTTTGCATATATACCCAGAAATAGAATTGTTAGATCATATAGTAATTCTGTTTTTAATTTTTTTGTGGAACTGCCATGCTGTTTTCCACATCTTGCCTGCTCTTTTAAAATTGAGGGCAAAATAAGAATCAGAATTACAAAATAGGTGAAGTAATACATTGTACTAATACAGTCTATCTTGACAAGCCCAATTGAACTATGAGTAAATATAAATAATTTTAATTCCTTTTCTTTTTTCCTTTTGTCCCCCTGGAGAATGGGTCATTCATTCATTTATTCAGGCAACCTATATGGAATGTCTACTGTATATCTCTTGCAGTTTGGATTTCAGCAGTGAAAGAAACAAATCCCTGCCCTCATGAAACATACAAACTATTGGTTTTCTTTCTTTTCTTTTTTTTTTAAGAGTTTATTTATTTATATGTCAGAGAGACACAGGGAGAGAGGGAACACAAGCAGCGGGAGAGGGAGAAGCAGGCTTCCCGCTGAGCGGGGAGCCTGATGCAGGGCCAGATCCCAGGACCCTGGGATCATGACTTGAGTGGAAGGCAGACACTTAACCATCTGAGACACCCAGGTGCCCCAAATTACTGGTTTTCTAAAAATAGTTTTCCTAGAATAGAGTTATATTACTAGAGATGAAGTGTCAAACAATTAATTTAGCTATTTCTCCAGGTAAAAAAAATTGCTTTTGAGGTACGTTTAAGTACTTGTGATGCTTTTAAGCAACATAGTAACTTTATGCAGTATTATTTGAAGGGAAAGTAATGTCTAAGAGGTGGGAATTTAAAAATTTCCATTGCTTTCCCATTAGGAAGGCAACCTGGCATTAGTACATTTGACTGGGAGTCAAGAGGTCTAGGTTCTAGTTCTGACTTTATCATGTAATATTTGATATTCACCTGGAGTTTTGTCCCTCCTCACGTTTTTATATAACTTTTTTTTAAAAATTTTTATTTCTTATAAACATTTTTATCCCCAGGGGTACATGTCTGTGAATCGCCAGGTTTACACACTTCACAGCACTAACCATAGCACATACCCTCCCCAATGTCCATTACCCCACCCTCCTTTCCCGACCCCCCTCCCCCCAGCAACCCTCAGTTTGTTTTGTGAGATTAAGAGTCACTTATGGTTTGTCTCCCTCCCAATCCCATCTTGTTTCTTTTCTTCTTTTTCTACCCCCCTAGTCCCCCTTGTTGCATCTCCACTTCCTCATATCAGGGATATCATATGATAGTTGTCTTTCTCTGATAGACTTATTTCACTAAGCATGATACCCTCTAGTTCCATCCACGTCGTTGCGAATGGCAAGATTTCATTTCTTTTGATGGCTGCATAGTATTCCATCATGTATATATACCACATCTTCTTTATCCATTCATCTGTTGATGGACATCTAGGCTCTTTCCATAGTTTGGCTATTGTAGACATTGCTGCTATAAACATTC
>PISX010015221.1:0-50075 GCA_004024625.1 Mellivora capensis | reverse complement strand
ATACTATGGTGAACAAGAGTGGTGAGAGTGGGCATCCTTGTCGTGTTCCTGATCTCAACAGGAAGGCTGTGAACTTTTTCCCATTGAGGATGATATTTGCTGTGGGTCTTTCATAGATAGATTTTATGAAGTTCAGGAATGTTCCCTCTATCCCTATACTTTGAAGCGTTTTAATCAGGAACGGATGCTGGATTTGGTCAAATGCTTTTTCTGCATCAATTGAGAGGGTCATGTGGTTCTTCTCTCTTCTCATATTCATTTGTTCTATTACATTGATTGATTTGCGAATGTTGAACCATGCTTGTAACCCAGGGATGAATCCCACCTGGTCATGGTGGATAATCTTTTTAATGTGCTGTTGGATCCTGTTTGCTAGGATCTTGTTGAGGATCATAACATCCGTATTCATCAGTGGTATTGGTCTGAAATTCTCCTTTTTGGTGTGGTCTTTGCCTGGTTTGGAGATCAGGGTAATGCTGGCATCATAAAAAGAGTCTGGAAGTTTTCCTTCTGCTTCAATTTTTTGAAACAGCTTCAGGAAAATAGGTGTTATTTCTTCTTTGAAAGTTTGGTAGAATTCCCCAGGGAATCCGTCAGGTCCTGGGCTCTTGTTTTTTGGGAGGTTTTTGATCACTGCTTCAATATCGTTACTAGATATTGGTCTATTCGGGTTGTCAGTTTCTTCCTGGTTCACTTTAGGGAGTTTATAGTTTTCCAGGAATTCATCCATTCATCCAGGTTGCTTAACTGATTGGCATATAACTGTTGATAGTAACTTCTGATGATTGTTTTTATTTCCTTGGTGTTGTGATCTCTCCCTTTTCGTTCATAATTTTATTAATTTGAGCTTTCTCTCTTTTCTTTTGGATTAGTGTGGCCAATGGTTTATCAATCTTTTTGATTCTTTCAAAAAACCAGCTTCTAGTTTCATTGATACATTCTACTCTATCTCTAGATTCTATCTCATTGATCTCTGCTCTAATCTTGATTATTTCCCTTCTTGTGTGTGGAGTTGGTTTAATTTCTTGTTGATTCTCCAGTTCTTTCAGGTGTAGAGACAGCTGCTGTATTCTGGATTTTTCAATTTTTTTGAGGGAGGCTTGGATGGCTATGTATTTCCCCCTTAGGACCGCCTTTACTGTATCCCATAGGTTTTGGACCGAAGTGTCTTCATTCTCATTGGTTTTTATGAATTGTTTAAGTTCTTCTTTGATCTCCTGGTTGATCCAAGCATTCTTATGCAAGGTGGTCTTTAGCTTTCAGGTGTTTGAGTTCCTTCCAAACTTTTCCTTGTGATTGAGCTCAGTTTCAAAGCACTGTGATCTGAGAATATTCAGGGAATGATCTCAGTCTTTTGGTATTGGTTGAGCCCTGATTTGTGACCTAGAATGTGGTCTACTCTGAAGAAGGTTCCATGTGCACTTGAGAAGAATGAGTATTCTGTTGTTTTAGGGTGGAATGTTCTGTATATATCTATGAGGTCCATCTGGTCCAATGTGTCATTCAGTGTTCTTGTTTCTTTATTGATTTTCTGCTTGGATGATCTGTCTATTACTGAGAGAGGCGTGTTGAGATCTCTTACTATAAATGTATTCATATCGATATGAATCTTTATCTTGATTAATAGTTTTCTTATGTAATTGGCTGCTCCCATATTGGGGGCATAGATTTTTACAATTGTTAGATCTTCTTGGTGGATATTCCCTTTAAGAATGATGTAGTGTCCTTCTGTATCTCTGACTACAGTCTTTAGTTTAAAATCTAATTTATCTGACATGAGAATCACTACCCCGGCCTTCTTTTGAGGCCCATTGGCATGAAAGACATTTCTCCATCCCTTCACTTTCAGTCTAGGTGTATCCTTAGGTTCAAAATGGGTCTCTTTTAGACAACATATGGATGGGTCCTGTCGTTTTATCCAATCTGCAACCCTGTGTAGTTTTATGGGCACTTTTAGACCATTCACATTGAGAGTGATTATTGATAGATACATTTTTATTGACATCATGTTACATTTGAAGTCTTTCTTTCTGTAGATTGTCTCCATATTTCTGTTCAATGATATGCTTAGGATTTTTCCTCTTTTATAGAACCCCCCCCTTAATATTTCTTGCAGTGTCGGCTTGGTGGTCGCATACTCTTTTAAGCCTTACCGGTCTTGGAAACTCTTTATCTCTCCATCCATTTTGAATGTCAGTCTTGCTGGATAAAGTATTCTTGGCTGCATATTCTTCTCATTTAGTGCCCTGAATATATCTTGCCAGTCCTTTCTGGCTTGCCAGGTTTCTGTGGACAGGTCTGAGGTTATTCTGATGGGTTTTCCTCTGTATGTAAGGAACCTCTTTGTCCTAGCAGCTTTTAAGAGATTGTATCTACAATTATGATTTCTCAATTTTACTATCAGGTGCCTTGATGTTTTTTTAGAATCTATAATCTTGGGGGGAGACCATTCTGCCTCTAGTACATGAACACTGGTTCCATTTGCGAGATTGGGTGAATTTTCATGGAGAATTTGTTCCACTATATCTTCTAGACTTCTTTCTTTCTCCTCCCCTTTAGGGATTCCAATAATTCTGACTTTGGAACATTTCATGGCGTCATTTATTTCCTGTTTTCGTGGTTTCTAAGCTGTTTGTTCCAGGCTTCTTCCTGGTCCTTTCTCTCTTATCTGTTTGTCCTCCATGTCACTAATTCTATCTTCTGTCTCAGTTACTCTAGCTTTTAGAGAATTTAGGTTAGATTGGAACGCATTGAGAACATTGTGAACATCATCCCTGGTGGCTTTCAGTTCTGTCCTAATCAATTCCATTTTGTCATCCATGGCTTTTTCCAACCTAGCTATTGCCTGGATAATTGTTAGCCTGAATTCCCTTTCTGACATATTGTCTATGTTGATAGCCATTAGCTCTGTTGCAGAAGGCCCAGCCTCTGAATTTTTCTTCTGTTGGGCATTCTTCCTCCTAGTCATTTTGGTGAGAGATGGCTGAATGGATGTAGCTGGATGTATCGACCGTGGTGTAGTCATGGTGCACCCTGGAACACTTCTGAGCAATCAGTATCCGCACCCAAAAACAAAAAACTGTACAAAAAACTGTGTTTCTCTTGGCTGGCGAGGCTCCCAGCCCCTCATGGGAGCCACACCCCACACACTCTCAGGCGCACTTGCGGCTCAGGGGCCAAGACCTGGTTTCTGAGCCGCACTCTCTCTGGCTCAGCAGCAGGGGTGGTTGTCCTGGGTCTGGGGACTTAAGACCCTGTCCCTAACTGCACCCATTCCCACAATTTCCCCCCATGGTCCTTTGCTCTTTTTGAGTGCTTCAACCAGACTTCAAGTTAATGCTGGTCCCCAGACACAGGGGACTCTTGTATTGGGGTATTACTTTCTAATGGGTCACTTCTGGTGGCTCCCTTCCCCTTTTGTTTATCTTCCGATACCAGTCCGACGTTCCCACTCCGCTTTACCTGCCCACTGGCGTCTTCTGCCCCTGTAGAGATCCAGATGTGTATAATTCTAATCTCAGGCTGATTTCATAGGTGATCAGAGTTCTTTGGTAGGTAACTTTAGCTCACTTTAGGGTACAGGTTGAAACGGTGCTTCCTCCTAGTTCTCCGCCATCTTGTCTCCTCCAGGGCTTCATTTTAGGTCTGTTGTTAAAATACAAATTTAAAAACATAGTCATTTGTACTGTAAAGGTTTCATATTTCTTATATCCCCCATATGAAGTATAAGACTATAAAAACAGAAGATTTAAATTTTGCCATAGAATTACAGCTGCTGCTGCTGTTGTGGTGTTGAGCTGATGCTGCTAGCACAGTTGTAGTAATTTATTGAAAATTTAATATGTGTTATTTGACATACATCATTTCTAGTATTTTAATAATCTTGTAAGAAAGTTGCATTGTGCCCATTTTGCCATTTTTAAGTTGAAGACAAAGAACAAAAGAAAATAAATTGTATGTGAAGGATTATAGAGTAACAAATTGGGGAGTCTGGATTCAAACCCAGATCTCTTTGACTTAGGAGAACAGAATTTTATTTTTATTCTACCATCACCCCAATCTAAGCAGTCTACTTATAAAACGCACATTAGTGTATGTGTGAGATTGAGATACAATAGAAAATACCTTCGTTTTGAGGAAGTTCAAGAGGGGAAAAGAAAGAAAAGAAACTCAACCTTTACACAACATGTAGAACACTGTCTTTATTCTTGACAGCATGAATAAAGGAGCAGAGTGGTTGAATTTTCCCTTTGTTCCTTAAAATTTCGTAGACATGTTTCAGATGTATAACAGCCAGGTTTAGAAGGTCATGTTGAGTCTTTGCTTTTATGGCTTACATTTCAGATATTGATTTAACATTTGCTGTGCACCTAGTATGTACTACCTTTAATGCTGGAAACTGAAATCACAAAGATAAATAAGTCATGGTCTTAATTTGCAAGGAGATTCCAGTTTTTTAGAGAGACACAAACAAGTTAACCAAAATTATAATGAACTGTGGTAAATGCTTATGTAGGAGGCATACACAGTTACTTTATTGCATAATGGAGAGAACTGACATACTTCCTTGAGAATGTGATGCCTGAGCTGAATTTTGAAGGATGGAAGTGTTAGCCAGTCTGGGAAATACTCCAGATGGCATAAGCAAATATCTGCTTAAGGAACTATTAGCATCTTACTTGGACTGGACTAGGCATCTGAGGGTACGAGTAGAGTGATGGGGAGGAAGTGAGCTGATGAGTATTCAGGAAGGGGACTAGACCTTGTTCAAGTCTGTATAATTTATACTAAGGCATTTGGACTTCAGCCTTGAAGGGTATCTAGCTTGGGAGTGACATGATAAGATTCATAGTGTAGAAAGCCACCTGGCTGCAGTGTATGGAATTTACCAAAGAAAGGACAAGGCCATTCACCAATAGGAAGACACAGAACCTGTAGTTTTCTAAGTGAGCAAAGATGATGGTATGCAGCAAAGGAGATGGAAACACATAAAGTTTAGAAAGTTCAGAATTGATTGAAGTCGTTGACTAGATGAGTATGAGAAAAAAGACAAGCCCTAATTTGCAGGTTTTGGGGAAAGGAGGGAGCCACTTGGAACAAGGGTAGTTGGATAGTGATGAGTTGTTTTTTATGTGTTGTTATTGAAGAATACATGAGTTTGATCATATAGGGTCAATAGCAACTGTATTCATAAGTCTGACACTCAGAAGCACTGTATGGGCTAGTATTACAAACCTAGGAATCACAGGTGTTTAGATGACAGTGAAACCATGGGGGGAGAAGATGGCGGGGAACTAGGAGGAGGCGCCGTTTCAACCTGTACCCTAAAGTGAGCTGATTACCTACAAGGAACTCCGATCACCCATGAAATCAGCCTGAGATCAGAATTCTACACGTCTGGATCTCTACGGGGGCAGAAGACACCAGTGGGCAGGTAAAGCAGAGTGGGAACATCGGACTGGTATAGGAAGATAAACAAAAGGGGGAGGGAGCCACCAGAAGCGACCCATTGGAAAGTGATACCCCAATACAAGAGTCCCCTGCGTCTGGGGACCAGCATTAACTTGAAGTCTGGTAGAAAGCACTCAAAAAGAGCAAAGGATCACAGAGTGAAATTGTGGGAATTGGGATGGTTAGGGACAGGGGCTTAAGTCCCCAGATGGAGGACAACCACCTCTGGTGCTGAGCCAGGGAGAGTGCGGCTCAGAAACCAGGTCTTGGTCCCTGAGCCGCTAGCGAGAGCGCCTAAGGGCGTGGGAGCCCCACCAGCTGGCAGAAACAGCCTTTTTGCAGTTCCCACGTGTGCGCCGCGCTACGCTATCAGAGCCTGAGACGCGCCCCACACCCTCCCCTGAGAGAGGTGCATGGAAGCGCCAGCCTGGCGCTCTTGGACCCGGAAAGTCTAAGCACTCCCAGCCCGGGCCAGTGGGAAAATCTCAGTGTGTGATCGCTGCTTGGAATCCCTCTGGCGGTCCGGAGCTGCCCAGACAGCCACCGCTGTTGTGGTTTTGGGTACAAGCAAGAGTTCCTGTGTCCCCAGGGACCACGACAGGGAACGTGCTCTGCCAGCAGCCAGGGGGGAGCTTGTGTGCTCTGCAGCACCCAGAGGGGAACAGACTGAGACTTCTCTCTGAGAGGGAGGTCTGGGTGCAGTTTGCTTTCCTCTAAACCTCTAAGAACCATCAAGAACTGCCAAGGGGAGAGAAAACAAACAAACAAACATAAAAACCTCCAGAGAACAAAAGCCTGAAAAACCGGTTTCCTCAGAGCCCACCCCCTTGAGGGGGGCAGGAGGACTTAACTCAGGAAACACTGCCTGAAAACCCACGTGGCAGGCCCCTCCCCCAGAAAGCCAACCAGGAAAAAAAAAAATGACAAGAAAACAACCACCACTACTTCATAGATATAACTTTTATTTTTAATTAGTTCCCACTATTCTGGTTCATTTTTTAATTTAATTTTTATTTATTTTTATTTTTTATATAGACAGTGAAACCATGACCATAGATGAGATCATTTCCTGAGTATGATCTAAGATTACTTTAGAGAAGCAAAAGAAGAGCAACGAAGGGAAGGAAAGGGAAAGAATAGTAGTAAAAGGGAAGGAAAGAAAAGGAAAGGGAGGAGGAAGAGGGGGTTGGGAGATCCCAACACTGAAGTGGCTGTGAGACTCCCAAGAAGGGCTTTTAGAAGGATATAGTTGAAAATTAAACAGAAAAATGAGAAAGGGTGGTGTCAATGAATCTAGAGAGAAAACAGAAAAATTCAGAACAAGGTTAGAGATAGATCAAACATTTATCAGTTCCTCAATCTCAGGCTACATGATCTGATCCTCAAGAGCTAATAAGATGTAAAATTAACTCTCTAATAAATTACAAATGCAGTAAAACTTAAATAAATTTAAATAAAATGCAAAAAAATCCTAGGGAGGATAGTAAGTGAAGAAAGTTTTGGCTGAATTCAGTAAGCCTTTGAAACAATTTGCAAACCATGAATTTAAGGGTTCAAACTATTGTGTATTTAATAGACTACTGAGGCTACCAGCTCATGTCTGGCAGTTTCCACTTCTTTTTTTTTTTTTTTTTTTTTTTTTTACTTTTTTCAGTGTTCCAAAATTTATTGTTTATGTACCACACCCAGTGCTCCATGCAATACATGCCCTCCTTAATACCTACCACCAGGCTCACCCAAGCACCACCCCCATCCCCTCCAAAACCCTCAGTTTGTTTCTCAGGATCCACAGTCTCTCATGGTTCCTCTCCCCTTCCAATTTCCCCCAACTCACTTCTCTCCATCTCCCAATATCCTTTGTGTTATTCCTTATGCTCCACAAGTAAGTGAAACCATATGATAATTGACTCTCTGCTTGGCTTATTTCACTCAGCATAATCTCCTCCAGTCCCATCCATGTTGATACAAAAGTTGGGTATTCATCCTTTTTGATGGAGGCATAGTACTCCATTGTATATGTGGACCACATCTTCTTTACCCATTCATCCATTGAAGGGCATCTTGGTTCATTCCACAGTTTGGCAACTGTGGCCATTGCTGCTATGAGCATTGGGTACAGATGGCCCTTCTTCTCACTCCTTCTGTATCTTTGGGGTAAATACCCAGTAGTGCCATTGCAGGGTCATAGGGTAGCTCTATTTTTAAATTTCTTAAGGAATCTCCACACTGTTTTCCAAAGTGGCTGCACCAACTTGCATTCATACCAACAGTGTAAGAGGGTTCCACTTTATCCACATCCTCTCCAACACTTGTTTACTCTTTTGTTGATTTTGGCCATTCTGACTAGTGTAAGCGTGATTTTGATTTGAATCTCCCGGATGGCTAATGATGATGAACATTTTTTCATGTGTCTGTGAACCATTTGTATGTCTTCTTTGGAGAAATATCTGTTCATGTCTTCTGCCCATTTTTTACATGATTATCTGTTTTGTGTGTGTTGAGTTTGAGGAATTCTTTATAGATCTTGGTTATCAGCCCTTTGTCTGTAGTATCATTTGCGAATATCTTCTTCCTTTCTGTGGCTTGCCTCTTTGTTTTGTTGACTGTTTCCTTTGCTCTGCAGAAACCTTTGGTCATGATGAAGTCCCAAAAGTTCATTTTTGCTTTTGTTTCCATTGACTTTGGAGACATATCTTTTTTTTTTTTTAAGATTTAAAAAAAAAAATAATTTATTTGACAGAAATCATGAGTAGTCAGAGAGCTAGGCAGAGAGAGAGGGGGGAAGCAGGCTTGCCACTGAGCCAAGAGCCCGATGAGGGCCTCAATTCCAGGACCCTGAGATCATTACCTGAGCCAAAGGCAGAAGCTTAACCCACTAAGCCACCCTGGTGCCCCTGGAGACATGTCCTGAAAGAAGTTGCTGTGGCTGATGTCGAAGAGGTTACTGCCTATGTTCTCCTTTAGGATTTTGATAGATTCCTGCCTCACGTTGAGGTCTTTTATCCATTTCAAGTTTATCTTTGTGTATGGTATAAGAGAATGGTCGAGTTTCATTCTTCTATACATAGCTGTCCAATTTTCCCAGCACCATTTATTGAAGAGATTGTCTTTTTTCCACTGTATATTTTTTCCTGCTTTGTTGAAGATTATTTGATTATAGGGTTTAAGGTCCATATCTGGATTCTCTACTCTGTTCCACCGGTACTAAGTGGAACATTTTTCCCTCCACTAAGTGGACATTTCTCATTGCACTTAGGTTGGCAAAATTTTAAGCCTCTGTGTTTTCATTTAGAAATTCCTAAAGTTTAGATGACATTCTTATGTCAGAAATGGGCTGACGGATGGAACATACAGTTAAGCAGACTCAAGGTTTTAATGACACCTTAACTTCTCTGGTTTGATCTCATGTTTTCAAAGGCCTTTACAAATGTTTTCTCTTTCTCATGCTAGGATGACCAACTGTCTCAAGCTAACCAAAATTTAACACTGCAAGTCTGGTATCTTGGACAACTACTCAGTACCAAGCAGACCAGGAAAGTCAGTCACCCTTGCAGAGTGCTGGTAGGGTATAGCATAAGAGAAAATAGCAGGCCCAAAAGTTACAAATCTGAACTGACCATTCAGTTGAGTGAGCTGAAAATTAATACCAAAGTAAGAATCCTTTATAAAGAAAACCAGGTTAAAAATCAAATGAATGAAAAAAACAATTTCAAAATGAAATGGTGAGAATCAATCATGGAATCAAGCTACTGCTAATTATGCCAAGTATTTGTGCAAGAAAAAGAAAAGGAGAGTTGTATTTTTTGCCTATTTGTTTTTGGTTTTTGGTTTTTTTTCCGATGGACAAATAACAATACAGACAAGGTCCACCATGGTGTTTAGACTGATCTTTCATTTACCATACACACTATGAATTTGTTATTCGATTTCAGCTCTTGGTATATCTTAAATGATCATTTTAATTCTTATGTAAAGTGGCTCTTTAATCTTTATATTTCCCTTTGCATTTGTCAAGTGCTTCATATTATGTTATTATTTTTTCCTGTTTTGTACTTAGATTCTAAGTGGGATATCAGAAAACAGTGATAGGACCCTCCTCAGATAACCAGGAACATGGAGCTGATGATGATGACATGGCAAGATAATTAAAGATAATTAAAACAGCTCTCTTTCCTATGAGATTGTATATACTACAGTGGAAACTGCAGTATTTCCATTATCATAGGGAATAAATAACTTCTCAAGGCCTGATTATAAATCTCAAACTAACATTATAGGCAACTAAATACTTTTTACTAATTTTATTCAGAATTGTCAATGAGCAGAAAATATCTTCTCAGTCATTGCATATCAATAATTACATCTGATTCCTTTGAAACATGTGGAATAACTCATAATTCCATGGTTACTTAGCTCACTTGAATGAGTGGCTTTCTCTCTTAAATATTAGACCTCCCAATAAATGTTCCAAAGTACATACACATTTTTCATTCCTTGTAGCAAAATAGAAAGGCATTTTTTTTTGTTTTGTTTTGTTTTGTTTTTTGGTTTTTTGGGGTTTTTTTGAAAATACCCTTTCTCAGTTTTCATCCCTGGAACGAGTCTGAGATTCATTATCTACTAACTTTGAGAGCCTAAATAATATGCTTACAAATAGCTTTTCTTTAGCAACTTGAAATACTGCCCAAACTTAACTTATCTCCCTTACATATAAATTTCTAGAATCAGCATCCAAATTTTAGTTTCCTGTTAAAATAACTAATTAGACAAAATGCATACCCAAGCTATAGGACAAAAACTGTTACAGGTCAGATTACATGTTATTTCAAGTTCTCCCAAATAAACTAAAATGTCATTATGTTTGGGGTTTTTTTTGAACATCTTTTTTATTTATTTGAGAGAGAGAGAGCTGGAGTAGGGGAAGGGGCCCAGGGAGAGGGAGAAGACTCCCCATTGAGCAGGGAGCCCAACGCTGGGCTCAATCCCAGAACCCTGAGATCATGACCTGAACCGAAGGCAATAAAATATCATTTTCATTTCCATCTTCCCTGTGTTAAATCTAATCTATTTTAATTTCTTATAGTTAGGTTTTAATTTATATTTTTGCTCTATAATCTTTATTCTTTGTGTACATCTTTGCTCATGTTAGGTTGCAGAGAAGTAGCTAAATAATGAAAAGCTTATATTTGGAACGGTGGTTTTGAAGATAATTTCCATGTACTAATTTACTTAACATTTACTGAACACATATTTTTGATATGGAATGCACTGGTAAATAAAGTTAGCAAAATCTGGGGTGCCTGGGTGGCTCAGTGGGTTAAAGCCTCTGCCTTTGGCTCAGGTAATGGTCCCAGGTTCCTGGGATCAAGCCCCGCATCCGCCAGGCTCTCTGCTCCGCAGGGAGCCTGCTTCCCTTCCTCTCTCTCTGCCTACTTGTGATCTCTGTCTGTCAAATAAATAAAATCTTAAAAAAAAAAAAGTTAGCAAAATCTTTATTCTTATTTTGCTTACATTCTTATGCATTCAGGAGTAGAGTGGTAAAGAATAAAAAGCAGTTAAATGAATAGTACGATTTACTAATAAGTGATCTCAAGAAAATAAATTTCAATCTGTGGTAAAGAGAGATGAGAATCTCTATAGATTGGTTGATTAGGAAGTCTGAGACCTAAAGTGCTAGAAGGAACTAACCTTGAATTAAACAGTAAGGTTAGTGCTCGCTTCGGCAGCACATATACTAAACGGTAAGGTTAGAGGGTTCCAGATAGAGGGGAGACCAAGTAAGCAACTGCTTAGAACAACATTTATGTTTTTTAGAAGTAGAAAAAGAGAGACAGACCAGGATAGCTAGAGCATTTTAAATGAGGATGAGAGGATAAGAGATGAGCAAGAATGAAAGTTGAAGAAGAGGAAAAATATTCAGGAATTGAACTGTTCTGGGACTTAAAGGTTATATTAAGGAGCTGGGACTTCATCCCAGAAGCAGTACAGTCATCGGTAAAAGGCATGAGAACGGTCTAAGGAAAAGAGTGATGAGAAGTAATTCAGGTTTTATTGATCACTCCCAGTAGCTGCTTTGGAGAGTGGACAATACCGAAGAAAAAAGGACACCAAGAATACAGTTAGGAATATACTTCAGTACACCAGACAAAAATAACTGTGGGTAGAACTGGGATGCTTTTAGGGAAAACTGAGAAAACCAGTCAGCCTTCTGTTTTTAAATGCTAAACCTATAGAATTTGCTGATGAAATGGGTGTGGGTGATGATTTTTTTTAAAAAAGAAGCAATCAAGGATTATTCTTTTCTGCCTGAGCAACTGGGTGGAGAGTTGGCTTATCAACAGAGATAGGAAAAGTTGATAAGGAAGAGAGAATCAGGATTTCTGCCTTGGGCCATTTCATTGTGGGCTTTCTAGGAGATATATGAGTGGAAGTGTCAAGTAAGCAGTTGGCTATATGATTTCTCACTTCAGTGAAGTCTGGGTTGTTATTATAAAAATAAGAGCTGAGAGAAGAAAATGTTTCAAGTTGGAAGGAGTGAACAACTTAGAATTCTGCTGAAAAGAGAAACAAGCACTTTGGAAACATTGATTATTTTAACAAGAGCATTTTCAGCAGGTGGTGAGGATAGATTCTATACTAGAGTGGATTCAGGCAAGAACAGTGTTTGGGGAAGAGGAGATCATGACCACTGAGATTTTAATTTCTGCTTCCTGACACTGAGTACCTTTTCAAGTGCTTGCTGATAATTGATATATTTTCCTTTGTGAAGGGTCTATTCAGATTTCTTGCTCATTTTGAGAGGTTGTAGGTAGAAATTTTTCATGAGATACAGGTTTTGTAAATATTTTTTCTAGTCTATGACTTCCCTTTTTATGTCATTTAGAGTATTCTTTGAAAAGCAAAATATTCTAATTTTGATAAAGTCTAGTTTATAAAAATTTTCCTTTTATTATTAATGCTTTTTGTTAGAAATGTCTAAGAAATCCTTGCCTGCCTTTAGTTTATGAAAATATTCTCCTGTTTTCTTCTAGGACTTTTATGGTCCTAAATTTACTATATATGTATACATATATTTATCTATCTATATATATGGATATATACATATATATATATACACACCTATATATACATATGTATATACACAGACCAATACAGATAGGTATATTCCAGTCATCTCTACTAATTGTGTCTATTTTTTGATCTGTCAGCTTATTTATCTGCTTTTTTATAGTATGTAAGTTCATCTCTGTTATTTATGTTTATACCACCTATGTTTTATGGCACTAAGATTGCTTTATTTTAAAACCTTTTATGTATAATATGAAAAACATATTTTTAGAGTTTGATTTCATTCTTTCATGGATAGTCTTTTAATTGGTGAGTTTAACTTTTTTATATATATTTTAGTAGTGTGATATTGGTACTTTTTAATATGATCTTACATTTTGTATACATTCTTATTCTCTTTTTCCCCTTTTCGGATTTCTTTGGATAAGGTTATTTTCTCTTGGTTTAATGTTTATATTCATGGTATTTTTCCTTTATGTTGGCTGTCTTTAACATGCTCATATTTATTTACTCACCATTATTTCTTTAGAATTATTGATATCTGTATCAGCTCCCTAGTAAGAAATGTACTTTACTCACTTCCATGTATTTTTGGTCTCCAAAGACTCACGTGTATAATGTCTAAAATTACAATTTATCTCTGTATAAATAGAATATATTTTCTTTTCATTTCTTTTATTTGGTCTTAGTTTTGTTTATTTGGTTATTCACTTATTTGGTATCATAGAATAATAAACTTCACCAAGACGGTAACTTTACCACTCAAAATGTCTTAATGGTATCTCCAGGGTCTGTTTCTCTTCGTGTGAAAACATCCTCCAAAATGGTTTTCAATGTCGGTTTTCATTTACTCTAAATATTTTTGATACTTGAAGGTTTGAGTAAAAATATAGATAAATATAAAATTCTAAATTCAGATTCCTTTTTTACTTTAAAAAATCACTTTATTGTCACTTTTATTAAAGCACAGTACACATATAGAAAGTGAAAAATCATAAAAGGTGATTTAATCACAAAATAAATGCACCCGTGTTACTATCAATGAAATTAAGAAGTAGAACTCTATCAGTATCCAAAAAGCACCCTGATGTGCTTTCTCTAAGTTACTACTCCCTCTCTTTCCTGAAATGTTTTCACTATCCCTTTTCTATTATCATAGATCAGACTTGTGCATTTTTCTTTATAATTAGAATCATACTGTGTGTATTCTCTTATACAGATGCTTTTTTCCACTCACTGTGATGTTTGAGAGATTTACCATTTATATTGTGACTTATTTTTTTTGCTTTATAATATTCTTTTATGTAAATATACTTATTTTACTGTTGAGTATTTCCAGTTTTTGCCTGGTGTAAGTAGTGCTGCTGGGAACATCCAGGCACATATCTCTTGGTATGTATGTGCATTGGAATTGGTTGGCTATACATCTGTTCGTAAAATGACTAAGTCTTAGTCTAGGCCAGTGTTGAATTTCAGTAGATAACACTGGAAAACTCACTTCTCTGCAGTTTTCCCTCCTGAATTTTAGCCTTTCTATTCCTTGTTACTGCAGCAGCTTTCCTTATCTTTAAAAGGATAGTTTTGCATTTTATCTGGGCTTCTTAGTTGTTTAGAGGGAATGATAGTCTGCTACAAGGTAGTCCAGAATACCTTCTATATGAAGCATAACTATATTCATTCTCTTTTTTAAAAATTGCCCTCATGGGACACCCATGGCTCAGTTGTTAAGCATCTGCCTTTGGCTCAGGTCATGATCCTGGCTGGGGTCGTGAGATCAAGCCCCACATCAGGCTGCAGGAAGCCTGCTTCTCCCTCCCCAGCTCCCCCTGCTTATGTTCCCTCTCTTGCTGTCTCTCTGTTTCAGGCAAACAAAATCTAAATAAATAAATAAATAAATAAATGCCCTCACATAATGAAAATATGTGACTAATTTGCTTGTAAAGATATGCTTGACCTTGCTTACATATTATTTTTTATATTCTCATATTTGTCATTTTCTAACCATTTCATTTTCCTTTCTGTACAACAAGTGGAGTAATTTTAAACTTTTCCATAGTTAAGATGGCTTCCTAAGTCTATCCTGATTTTTAGTTATAGGTTTAAGGGTTTGGAGAATGACATGATTTTTTTCCCTAAATTATTAAAAGCAGCCACATTCTATGCCATAATCAACTGAGAATTTGTAAATAGTCAACTTAGATATGATTAATTCATATCCACTTACAAAATCATAAATCACACAGCACGCTGTTGGTAGATTATAATCTCTCTTTCAAATATTCCTCTACTGGGTTTGCTACTGGCCTTTGCTTTCTCCTGGTCATCACTTACTGATGCTTTCAGGGACATGAGGGAGCAAGTGAGACAGCTGAAGGACAGATGAGTTTTGTATCCCAAACAGGAATTTCAAAGAGAAGGTAACAGAAGGCGGCAAAAATGTTTAGTCATCCACCTTTCAGAATAATCAAATTCAACTTTCAAAAAGGAAGTTTGAGAGAATGTAACCTCCATTCTTTTATCAGCAACATTTCCTTTTCATGCTGTGACTGGGATAAGTTAAACATGGCAAGTAAATAGTTCTCTCTTTTTATATATCATTCACTTGATTAAAAAAGAGATGAAAACTTGTCTCACATTTTGCATCACTTCCCAATTTGAAGACAATCCTGTATTAACATTTCATATAGCTTATTAATTATCCTCACTGATGATCTTCTTTATCATGCCAGATAACACTAGTTGCTAACCAAATATTTCTTCCGCTTCCTCCTTAGAATTAGAACTTTTTATTTTTTAATATGTATATGCATTTAAAACCTACATTTCCCAGCTCCCTCTACAAATAGAGGTAGCCAATGAGACAGAAGCAGATACTGAATCGTAAGCAGGTATTTACAGAAAAGTTCTTTAAATGTAGCTGACTAAGGTTGGAAGAGACTCCTTTAGCTTTATACCTTGCTTCTTCATGCCTCAAAGAAACCACTGCCACCATCATTCCGTAAAGCTATTTTGGTAGAAATAAAGCAAATGAAAGAAAAGTTGGGTAATCATATCGTGGTGTACATATTCTGAAGCTGCTAACAATAATAACATGCAGTCTGATTCCCAAAACTTTACTTCACAGCTCTCTACCTTAATTAAAAGCTACTGTCTCTGCACATTTGCATAAACAATTCACAAGGTGAAATTGAGGTTTTGGAACATAAAAATGTAAAATGTAATTTATTATTCTTAAAATATAGCTATAATTTTGTAGTTTAATATGAAATGCTAAAATGTAGTATTCTATTTATAATAAAAAAACAATGGGTTTCATTGTCTTACTCATGAAATATATATATTGGTTTCAGGTTTTTGTTATTTAGTTATTTATAAGAATGTTTTAAATTTATTAGAGAGCACACAAGCAGTGAGAGGGGCAAAAGGAGAGGAAGAGAATCTCAAACAGACTGCCTGCTGAGCTCAGAGCCTGATGCGAGGCTCTGTCTCACCATCCTGAGATACACTCATGACCGGGTCAGAAATTGAGAGTTTGTCTCTTAACTGACTGAGCCACCCAGGCGCCCTGGGTTTCAGGTTTTTAAAATTTGTATTTGATTTGCCTACATTCCAGAGAATACTTGCTTTACAAAGGTAACATATGACCACTTGCCTACAAAAGCATAGGAAGCACCTTCTCTCTCTAGTTCACAGTATTATCAACATTTTGGCTCCTGCTTATTTTTTAGCTACTTAGTGTCACTGTTTCCCAGGGTTGTATCTCCTGGTACGTAATAGTTCAGGTATTACAAAGAAAATGGAACTATTAATATTTAAACTCAAGCAGCAGTCAGTATTCATGAAAATATTTTCCATTTGGCTTTAAAATTTGTCAGCTTATTTTTTTCAAAGAAATTAGAATAACTTTATACTCCTCCACGGTAAAATTGTGAACTATATAAAAAAATTTTTTTAAGGGTTTTATTTATTTACTTGACAGACAGAGACCACAAGTAGGCAGAGAGGCAGGCAGAGAGAGGAAGGGAAGCAGGCTCCCTGCCAAGCAGAGAGCCCGATGCAGGGCTCGATCCCAGGAACCTGGGATCATGACCTGAGCCTAAGGCAGAGGCTTTAACCCACTGAGCCACCCAGGCGCCCCACTATATAAATGTTTTATAACTCTTACTAATCAGAGTAGTGAAACCTCATTAATTTATATCCTTAATTGATAATTGAAACTAATATGGATAAGACAGATATTGCAGTTTACATTTACTGAACCTGTGTAATAAGAACTGATTTCAAAAAATAGACCTGATTTCAGGATGTAGGTAAAGGTATAAAGAAAATGTTTTTATACCAGTGCATTAAAAAAGAGTATACATCTTTCATTTCCAGAAATGGTCCAAAGAGGCCAGACAGATTTTCTAATATAACAGGCAAAAGGAAAATTTAGAAATATAGTCATATTTTTAAGCATGTGTATAATGATTTTTTCACAAGACCTTTTTCTAAGTTTTCACCTCGGTAGTTAGTTCAGATTAGTGAGAGCATCTGTATACTTACTTCATTTCAAATGTTAAACAAAATACACTACTTAAATATTATCATTTCAGCTTAATATGAAAGTGGAGAAAGTCTAAAGGATTCTAAGAACTAAGTAGAAACATAAACATAACATATGGATATATTTTAATTCTTAGGATGCAGCATATATGCTCAAATATAAAATTAATTTTTTGCCATCTATATTAGAAAATTAGAAAAATAGAAAAATGTAAATGCCTGAGCCTTTCTAAAGATCTCTCTATAAATAGCTTAAATTTAAAACACTGACCAAATCAGTGAGTGGCAAAAATGTGGGGAAACATGATCTCTCAAGCAGTTGTGAAATAGTACAATCACTTGGAAAATGATTTGATAGTTTTTTTACAAAGTTATATGTGTACGTACCTCAGCCATTGTACTTCTAGAGAAGTGAAAGAGTATGTCTGTGTAAGGTCTTGTACATTATTATATATAAGATCTTTATTTTTAGTAATTAAAATCTAGAAACAACCCAGATGCCATCACCAGGTGAATGGAGAAACAAATTGTGATATATGTATACAATAGGAAAATACCTAAGAATAAAGAAGAATTAATAGTTATATGTTCCACAGCAGGCAGAGAGATGGTGGGAGGAAGCAGGCTCCCTCCTGAACAGAGAGCCTGACGCAGGGCTCAATCCCAGGACCCTGGGATCATGACATGAGCCGAAGGCAGAGGCTTTAACCCACTGAGCCACCCAGGTGCCCCGAATTTTTAAATTCTGATAAAACAATGGCAAAGATAGAGGGAAATATGAAATGTATACATGGCTGGTGATTGGTTTAACTATTTTCAAGTTACTGGTGTATCTTTTAAATTTGAATATTCATTTTTTACTTCCTAGCAAATCCACTGGTAGGTATGTACCCTAGAAAATTCTAGGATAGGTGCACGGGAGACAAGCACTGTGTTGTTCTTTGTGGCATTCTTTGCAACACTGAAAATTGCAAACAAGCTAATTTTCAAATGGGAGTGGATAAATCTTTTCCTATGATGTAACATAGTAGTTTAAATCAGTGGTGCTCAATCATGGATGATTTTGCCCTCCAGGGACATTTGGCAACATCTAGAGACATTTTTAGTTGTTAGAACTATAGACGGAAGGATTTTACATTGCTATGGTTACCAATAAGGGTGAGCATCTTTTCAGTGGGTAGAGAGGCCAGGGATGCTGCCAAATATCCTAGAATGTATAGGGCAGTCCCACAACAAAGAATTATCTGACCCAGAATGTCAAAAATGTTGAGATTGAGAAACCGATTCAAATGAATAAACTACATCTATGTGCATCAACATGACTGCATCACAAAAGCATACTATTAAGCAGAAGGGACTACTTGCAAAAATACAGATGATATTACATATTAACTTCAAAAAAACAGCGTATCACTATATATCATTTATAATCACATACATTTATTGTAACTTTTGAAAAACATTGATGGAAATGACACGCATTGACATTAATAGTGGCTTACTCTGAAGCAGGTGGGAAAGTAAAAGAATGCTAGTGATATTTAGCTACATATTTTTTTAAATAAATGTCTATAGCAAACATAACAAAATATTCATTTCTGGTGAGTCCTTGGAACATTATTATAAAATTATATCTTGGTAAGTTTTGAAATCTTTATAATACCATTTCTCTTGTTAAAAACCTACTTATTGAATTCATGAATTAACTGGAACCCCCCCCAAATTAAAACAAAACAAAACAAAAAGTGGAAAGAAATAGATTAAAACAGAAGTAAAAGAATCAGAAAAACATTTTTTAAATACAGTATAAAGTCAAAATCATCTTTTTAGAAAAATGTGAGTAAAATAAAGTTTTGTTAAACTTAAAAACAAAAAGATAAATTAATGGTAGCTGTAAAAAAGGAATATAAAGTCAAGATTAGGTATAGAGAGATTATGGTAATAAAAACACCTACCACAAAAATAAAAGGGCAAAGAATATGAATAATTAATAACAGAATAAGTATTCTATAATGTTAACTCATTGATGGAGCAAGAATAATATCAATAAGCTATAACATGCATTCAATAAATAATTGAAAAGTATACCAAACAAATATTATATAGTCATTAAAATTATGTATTTACAATGGACAGGTTCTTTTAATACAGGGAAAATACAATGTTAAAAAATAAAAAGTATCAAATACAGCATGATCATAAGTACTTAAAATAATTGCATACAAAAATTAAAAAGAAAATATGCCTAAGTGCTAACTAGATACACTTGTAATTGATAGGACTGTGAGTACTTTGCCCCCTCTGCTGCTTCTTTACAAGTTTTTGTACTTTGATTATTTTACTATATTCATAAAAATATTTTAAGCTCTGTTATCAACCCTGCCTCTACAAGTCTTATTATTACTTATTATTACTATTATTATTATTACTATTAATTTTTTATCAATATTTTAAATCTGAATTATATAAAGTCATTAAACTTTATTATTATATTAATTTTATATTATTATTATTATTATTTTTATTATTATTACTATTTATTATTGTCTTATTATTACTATTAATTTTTTATCAATATTTTAAATCTGAATTATATAAAGTCATTAAACTAATTATAGTATGTTATTTGAGAGAAAGACTTGTATGATTCAGACTTATCAAGTGTGATTCAGATGTTCATCTGTGAAATTATGTCCCCAAATTGGGAACAAAATATATGACATGTTCACTACAAACATGGTTGGTATAAGTAATGGAAAGTTCATCTTCCAGAACCACGTGTATTGAACAGGAAATTGGGACTGGTACTCCAGGACAAGCTTACAAACCCTGTCATTGAAAGGAAGACTCCTACTTGATGAGTCAACCAGCTGTAAGAAACTGTAATTACAGCTGGAGATCACTGGCATAATGACCAGTGATGCCACAGAAGCTATTTTGAGTCAGTAGCAACCTGCTATTCTATGGCTTTACGGCTCTACCTATTTCATATTGAATTTCCATAATCCTGAGAAGTGGAGTTGGACAGTAGACAAAAATAATGCTCCTTTATGGCACATCCATTGCGACTCACTAGAAGATATGACATATTTATCATTCCTTATTCTGGAAAATTATCCATCATTCAAAACAGAGTATTATTAAAAGAGAAAGAATTTCCCAATTTATTAAGACTGTCACAGTAAGTCGATTGGTATAAACATGTATATCTATTCAAAACCAGTCAGCTATTTGCTCCTTCAGAAATTGTTCTCCCCTTACTTTTGGGGAGCCTGCCTTATCTCAGTTCTTTTATCTTATCATCAAACCATATTTGTCTCCTTCACTGTACCCTCTTCTCATCAGTCTAATAACATGTATATCCCTGCCCCATCCCAGAAAAGCCAATCTTTGCTCCCCTACTGTCTTTTCTTCTCTCCATCCCCTCTTTGCCACCCCTCTCATTTCAAACTCTCACTGTTTCAACTATTATCTCTGGACTTAGGTGTTTTTACTGGTCCTTTACAGTATTCCAAATATTCCTCCAAGCACTTTATATATGCTATCAATTTTATTCTCTCATATAACCCTCCCAACAATTTTATGGGATAAGTATAATTATTTCTTCTCTTTTAAGTGAAGAAACTGAGGAGCAGAGATTAATTTACTGGTCTAGGATTGCATAGGTAGTTATAAGTGATAGAGTTAAATTGAAGAAACTATGGAAGATTAATTTGTTTGTGGTGAGGATGTAAGTTTTTCCCCATTTCCATGATTCTGATATCCAGAGTACTAATCAGTGGATTTTCTGTTTAATGAAACAGACACACACACACAGACACAGTTTCTTTCTTTCTTTTTTTTTTTTTAAAGATTTTTATTTATTTATTTGACAGACAGATCACAAGTAGGCAAGAGAGGCAGGCAGGGAGAGAGAGGAGGAAGCAGGCTCCCCGCAGAGAAGAGAGCCCGTTGCGGGGCTCGATCCCAGGACCCTGGGATCATGACCCGAGCCGAAAGCAGAGGCTTTAACCCCCAGGCGCCCCTCTTTCTTTTTTTAATTACATTATATTAGTCACCATTAGTTTTTGATGTAGTGTTCTATGATTTGTTGTTTGCATAGAATATCCAGTGCTGGGCGCCTGGGGGGCTCAGTGGGTTAAGCCTCTGCCTTTGGCTCAGGTCATGATCTCAGGGTCCTGGGATCGAGTACTGCATCAGGCTCTCTGCTTGGCAGGGAGCCTGCTTCCTTCTTTCTCTCTCTGCCTGCCTCTCTGCCTACTTGTGATTTCTCTCTGTCAAATAAATAAAATCTAAAAAAAAAAAAAAAAAAGAATATCCAATGCTGCATACAATACTTGCCCTCCTTAACACCCATCACCAGGCTAACCCATCCCCCCCACCCCTCCTTGCCCCTAAAACCTTCAATTTGATTCCTGGAGTCCATAGTCTCTCATGGCAGTTCAGCTTCCAAATGCCTGCTGTGATGGCTCTGTGTAGCATAACTGTGCTAAATACTAATGGAAGGATAGCAAGATGTAGAAGAGACAGTTCCTGTCCATAGGCCATTTTTCTTCCCCCAAACATGGTATTGTATGTTGTTTTCATGGTAGGTATGCTTTTGTATCATATTGTTGTTTAAATTTTCATTGGCCAAACACTTTTCATTCATGTTTATTGTAATTTGATTACACTCTTGGGAAAAATAACTGTTCCAAACTTTGCCCATTGAGTTGTTTGCAGCAATTTTTACATATTTTTGATATGATGATTCAAACATCTTTTTCTGCTCTGCAGCTGGTCTTTCACCTTCTTAAGAGTATCTTTTGGTACCACTAAGTTAATTAAAAACAGGATTTTAAAATATAATTCAAATTATCTTTCCTGGTTATTTCTTTTGTGTCCTATGTTTTGAAAATAGTACCTATTCATTCTGTATTTCCTTCCAAATGTGTTGTTATTTTATCTTTATAAGGAAGGGCTAAGGCTCATTTTCTTCCATCTGTTTATTGAGTTTACCCAACAAAATATATTGAAAATATATTTCCCCCCTTTCCCCCACAGCACTACAGTATTGCTTTTGTAATAAATCAAATGACTCTATATGTGTGTTTGTTTCTAGACCATCACTTCTGTAGTGAAAGATACATAATATATAGTCATGAGAAAACATTAGACAAAAATTAAGAGACATTCTATAAAATAAGTTTGTAGTTTTAAAAGTTTGTAGTTTAGTGAATAATATTGTATTGATACTAATTTCATACTGTCAAAAGTTGGGAAACTCATTCTTCCCCTTTTGTAGAGGTAGGAACATGTATAGATTGAAGAAGGAGGTCTGAGCCTGTGTCATAATTCACAAGTGTTATAGCTAATTTTATTTTTCTTTCTGAAGGATATAAGTTAGTTTATTTACCTCTGATAATAGTAAATACCTGGAGAATGTCTTTATATGTGAGGTTTTTTTCCATAACTCTTATTCTCTTAATATGCAGATTTGTGTTTTTTACTTTTTGGAAATTTAACTCCATACTTCATTAATACTTTACTCACCTCTGACTTTCTTGTTCTTTTTTGAATGTGTATTTGTTTGTTTCCAGGAATGAATTCTGCATTTATTTATCTTCTCCTATGTAGCATGTTTTTGCACAACTCATGCATTTGTTCATTTATTCAGTGCATATATATATATATATATATGCATATATATATACACAATTTCTAGGCCTTGTTTTAGAAACTGAGAGTGTGGCAGTAAACAAAACAGATAAAAATCCCCATCCATGTGAAAATGTCATTCTAATATTCTTACATTATGGATATTGAGGGTTTTCTATGTATTCTGTTTATTGAGTTAAATTTATTTTATTTTGCCAATTATTATTTGGTTGCTGATAGCTTCTTCTTATTATCAGTGTTCCCTTTATATTATATTCTGTTCTTATGACTACAGTACATCTTAGATTCCTCTGTCTCTTGAATAATCTGTTTTTCCCTTTGAATTTACTTGTTCTTTTTATTCTGGTCTTTTAAATCTATTATTTATTATTATTTTCATTTCTATTGGTTACTCATATTAATGAAGCATAGCATTATTATTCTGGAAAATGAATAAGGAGTCCCTTCCCTACTGTTGTGTAGGTAGAGTAATGTCTCTGGCAGTCTTTTTCTGTGGAAGGTCACCTCAGGGTGCATATGTCTGGAGCATGTCGTGAGACTGAGCACCCCTAAGGTGCTGTGAGGTTGGTTCTCAGAGGTCACCAGTACCCACATTGGAAGCCATTAAAGAAGAATCCTCAGGTTTTCCTTCTGAGAATGAAACTCAGTCTACCAGAATATCTAGTAATAGGGGTATGGAATAAAGGGGGAAATGTGTGGAAACTGATATTACTGTCATTCAGAAAGACTATCCACTAATGACTGCTTTTTGTTCCTCTTCTCACTTCTAGAACCATGCTTATAATTAGGATTCTGCTTGAAAGATTTGCTGCCATGGGCTCGTTCTTCCATCCCTCAGGTTTGCCTATAAACCAGCTTTAATTCACTTTTCTTCTTTTACAAATATATTAAAATTACTTCAGTGATTACTTCCTCCCAGTCTCCTTGCTATTATAAGTTAATTTTATTTTGTGTTTTTCTACAAAGTATTTTCACGTGGGTCACAGAAGAGTGGAGAGGAATATTTGATGAATTTTAAGTCATGTCCCCCGCTTCCATATGTATGTGGTATATGTAGTATACTAGACATTAAGGCAATAATATAAATATTTTGATGGCAGTTTATTGGGAATGCACATATCCAGAACTCCAATGTAAAGAATAATAGGAAAATAGAAAGCATTTAAAAATGAATCCTATGGGGGGCCCAGGTCGCTCAATTGTTAAGCGTCTGCCTTCGGCTCGGGTCATAATCCCAGGGTCCTAGGATTGAGCCCCACATCGGGCTCCCTGCTCAGCGGGAAGCCTGCTTCTCCCTCTCCCTCTGCCCATGCTTGTGCTCTCTCTCTCTCTCTGTCAAAAAAATTTAAAAATCTTCAAAAAAAATTTTTAAAAACTGAATCATATAAATCAAATATAAATTATAGATGGTACAAATAGAGATGACAAGTCAGGTACTTAACTTTTCCTTTTTAAGATATATTATGTGTGTCTTTATTGCAATGTGTTCCAGCAATGTGTTGAATCGGTAGCAGAACGTCCACACATTAGTCATAAGGCAACTCCAGTTCATTATGAAGTCACCCATAAACAAGTCACTAGACACATAGGTCAGGGCTGAGCACAGACTAATCCCTGGACCTGGGAAGTATTATCTTTTTGTACCCTTTCAGTTCTTTTTCTCATTTGCTATTTAGGTTGTCGAAGGAGATAAATGAGTGAAAGTTGTGCTACCTCAGATGTATTTGTGTGTTGTTTCTCTTTATGCTGTCGAAATCCCAAACTCAGGTCTCTATGTTCACCTTTAGACACCATTACTCGTAATACTGTAACAACTAATACATCAGTATAGTAAGTGCCTTCAGAATAATGAATATCTGCCCCTTAATAATTAGGCAGTTCAGATGGCAGAAGTTTTTCGTTTAAAGGTGGTTAATTGGACGAGATATGAGAAGAAGCGTTCTGAAATTCTATCCAGCGATGAATCTCAGATGAAAATACAGACACATACATACACACAGTAAATGGATGACCTTACATTTAAACACACACATGTAATAAATGGGATTCACAATAACATAGCTTGGAATGTGTCACCACTTCATAAATGAGAATCTGTGCTTCAATAATTCTGACTTAAATTATGCATTAAAAAATTGAGTCATTGAATCAGCAGTAGTTATTGATGTAAATGTTTTGATGAGAGCCTCTATTGACATTTGTTGTGGTCTATTAAAAATTCCTTGTGAAAAAAATCAATTATTTAACGGCTTTGTGAGTTTTGTTAATGTTTCTGGCCTTTGTTTGGTCTCTAGCTGTCTACCAACCTGAGATCCACGGTGACCACTGGGTACCATAGAAAATATAATTTCGAACATATTATTTCTATGATCATATAAATGTTTAAACACTGACTATATTTTGAATTTTTATTTTGTTTGATTGTAAATATTTATTAACATAACTCTGTAAGCTCTGGTGGTTTAGCGGGTTAAGAAAAAGAAAAAGAGCAACAAAGAGCAAAACTTCCAGTGATAATTTTTAAAAAGCAAAATAGGACTAAATATTCTATACACTGAAACTACTACTTACATTTTAAGGGAGGAGATATATTGCATCCAGCATTGTCAGTTCTCTATTTAAATAAGTAGAATTGTGTAGGTAATATATTAATTAAAATGTTACTAATATTTTATTTATAGTACTATATGGTTTACAAAAGGATTTAATATTATCTCCTTGTAAGCTTTACACTAAACCTATGAGGATATGTTTTAAATATATCCATTTTTGGTGTAAGGAAGGAGAGTTTTTGTTTTTGTTTTTTTTTATGTTATGTTAGTCACCGTACAGTATATCATTAAGTTTTGAAGTAGTAGATTCATTGTTTGTGTATAATGCCCCAATGCTCCATGCAATACATGCCCTCCTTAGTACCTATCACAGGGCTCACCCATCACCCCCCCTCCCCTCTAAAATCCTCAGTTTGATTCCTGGAGTGCATAGTCTCTCATGAGTCGTCTCCCCCTCCAATTCCCCCCTGCTTCATTTTTCCCTTCCTTCTCCTAATGTCCACCATACTATTCCTTATGTTCCACAAGTAAGTGAAACCGTATGATAATTGACTTTGTCTGCTTGACTTATTTCACTCAGAGTATCTCCTCCACTTCCATCCATGTTGATGCAAAAGTTGGGTTCATCCTTTCTGATGGCTGAGTAATATTCCATCATATATATGGACCACATCTTTATCCATTCATCTGTTGAAGAGCATCTTGGGTCTTTCCACAGTTTGGCTATTATGGAAATTTCTGCTATGAACATTGTGATATATATGGCCTTCTTTTCACTACCTCTGTATATTTGGGGTAAGTACCCAGTAGTGCAATTGCTGGATCATAGGGTAGCTCTGTTTTTAATTTTTTGTGGAACCTCCACACTGTTTTCCAAAGTGGCTGTATCAACTTGCGTTCCCACCAACAATGTAAGAGAGTTCCCCTTTCTCCACAACCTCTCCAACATTTGTTTTTTGCCTTGTCAATTTTTGCCATTCTAACTGGTGTAAGGTTGTATCTCAGTGTGGTTTTGATTTGAATCTCCCTGATGGCTAATGATGATGAATATATTTTCATGTGTCTGGTTAGCCATCTGTATGTCTTCTTTGGAGAACTATCTGTTCATGTCTTCTGCCCACTTTATGACTTCATTATTTGTTTTTTGGCTGTTGAGTTTGAGAAGTTCTTTATCTTGGATATCAGCCCTTTGTCTGTAGTGTCATTTGCAAATATCTTCTCTTACTCTGTGGGTTGCCTCTTTGTTGACTGTTTCCTTTGCTGTGCAGAAGCTTTTTGTCTTGATGAAGTCCCAAAAGTTCATTTTTGCTTTTGTTTCTTTTGCTTTTGGAGATGTGTCTTGAAAGAAGTTGCTGTGGCCAGAGTTGAAGAGGTTACTGCCTATGTTCTCCTCTAGGATTTTGATGGATTCCTGTGTCACATTGAGATCATTCATCCATTTTGAGTTTATCTTTGTGTGTGGTATAAGTAAATGGTCAAGTTTCATTCTACTGCATATAGCTGTCCAGTTTCCCAGCACCATTTATTGAAGAGACTTTTTTCCACTGGATATTTTTTCCTGCTTTGTCAAAGATTATTTGGCCATAGAGTTGAGGGTCCATATCTGGGCTCTCTACTCTGTTCCACTGGTCTATGTGTCTGTTTTTGTGCTAGTACCATGCTGTCTTGGTGATCACAGCTTTGTAATAAAGCTTGAAATCAAGCAATGTGATGCCCCCAGCTTTGTTTTTCCTTTTCCGCATTTCTTTACCAATTCAGGGTGTTTTCTGGTTCCATACAAATTTTAGGATTGTTTGTTCCAGCACTTTGAAAAATGCCAGTGGTGTTTTGATCAAGATGGCATTGAAAGTATAGATTGATCTGGGCAGCATAGACATTTTAACAATGTTTATTCTTCTGATCCATGAGCATAGAATGTTTTTCCATATTTTTGTGTCTTCAATTTCTTTCATGGATGTTCTTTAGCTCCTCAAGTATAGATCCTTTACCTCTTTGGTTAGGTTATTCCAAGGTATCTTATGGTTTTTGGTGCTGTTATAAATGGAATTGATTGATTTTATACCCTGCCACATTACCAAATTGTGTGAGTTCTAGTAATTTGGGGGTGGAGTCTTTGGGTTTTCCACTTAAAGTATCATGTCATCTGAGAAGAGAGTTTGACTTCTTCTTTGCCAGTCTGAATACCTTTTATTTCTTTTTGTTGCCTGATTGCTGTTGCTAGGACTTGTACTACTTTGCTGAACAATAGTGGCAAGAGTGGGCATCCTTGTCATGTTCCTAATCTTAGAGAAAGGCTCTCAGGTTTTCCCCATTGAGAATGATATTTGCTGTGGATTTTTTCAAGATGAATTTTATGAAATGGAGGAAGTTTCCCTCTATTCCTATAGTCTGAGGAGTTTAATTAGGAAAGGGTTCTGTATTTTGTCAAATGCTTTGTCTGCATCAATTGAGAGGACTATGTTGTTCTTCTCTCTTCTCTTATTAATGTGTTCTATCACATTGATTGATTGCAAATATTGAACAACCCTTGCATCCAGGGATAAATCCCACCTGGTCGTGGTAGATAATCTTTTCAATGTACTATTGGATCCTTCAGCTAGGAACTTGTTGAGAATCTTGGCATCCATATTCATCAGGGATATTGGTCTGGAATTCTCCTTTTTGATGGGGTCTTTGCCTGGTTTTGGGATCAAGGTAATGTTGGCCTCATAGAAAGAGTCTGAAAGTTTTCCTTTGTTTCTATTTTTTGAAGCAGCTTCAGAATAGGTATTATTTATTCTTTGAATGTTTGGTTGAATTCCCCAGGGAATCCATCAGGTCCTGCACTCTTGTTTTTTTAGGAGGTTTTTGACCAGTGCTTCAATCTTGTTACTAGTTATTGGTCTGTTCAGGTTGTCAATTTCTTCCTGTACAGTCTTGAAAGTTTATAGGTTTCCAGGAATACATCCATTTCATCTAGGTTGCTTAACATATTGGCATATAGCTGTTGATAATAATTTCTTATTATTGTTTCTATTTCCTTGGTGTCAGTCTTGATCCTTTCCTTTTCATTCATAATTTCAATTTGGGTCCTTTCTCTTTTCTTTGGGGTAAGTCCAGCTAGTGGTTTATCTATCTTATTATTCTTTCAAAGAACCAACTTCTACTTTCAATCTGCTGTATTTCTGGTTTCTAATTCATTGATCTCTTTTCCAATCTTAATGATTTCCATTCTTGTGCATGGGTTAGGCTTAATTTGTTGTTGATTCTCCAGTTCTTTAAGGTATAAAGATAGTTTGTGTATTGGGGATTGTTCTGTTGGGGTTTTTTTTTTTGGCTTTTTTTTTTTTTTTTGAGTGATGCTTGGATGGCTATGTATTTCCCCTTTAGGACTACCTTTGCAGCATCCTATAGGTTTTGGACCAATGTGTTTTTGTTCTCATTGGTTTCCATGAATGCTGTAAGGTCTTTGATTTCCTGGTTGACTCAGACATTCTTGAGCAGGATGGTCCTTAGCCTCCAAGTATCTGAATTTCTTCCAAACTTTTCCTTGTGATTAAGTTCCAGTTTCAAAGCATTGTGGTCTGAGAATATGCAGGAAATAATCTCAATCTTTTGGTATCGGTTGAGACATGATTTGGGACCCAGTATGTGGTCTATTCTGGAGAAAATTCCATGTGTGCTTGAGAAGAATGAGTATTCTATTGTTTTAGGATAGAATGTTCTGTATATATCTATGAGTTCCATCTGGTCCAGTGTGTCATTCAAAGTTCTTGCTTCTTTGTTGCTTTTCTGCTTGGATGATCTGTCTGTTGCTGAGAGTGGAGTGTTAAGGTACCTTACAGTTAATGTATTATTATCAATATGTCTCTTTATTTTGGTTAACAGTTGGCTTATGTAGTTGGCTTCTCCCATGTTGGGGCATAAATATTTACAATTGTTAGATCTTCTTGTTTGATAGACCCCTTAAGAATTATATAGTGTCCTTCTGTATCTCTGACTATAGTCTTTAGCTTAAAATCTAATTTGTCTGATAAGAGAATTGCTACCCCAGCTTTCTTTTTCTGTCCTTTGGCATGAAAGAGTGTTCTCTGTCCCTTCACTTTCAGTTTGGATGTATCTTTAGGTTCAAAAAGAGTCTTTTCCCATCTTTTTATCCAATCTGCAACCGTGTACCATTTTATGGGAGCATTTAGCCTGTTCATGTTGGGATTGATTATTGAAAGATAAGATTTTATTGTCATCATGTTGCCTGTGAGGTCCTTGTTTCTATGTATTGTCTCTCTAAATTTCTATTCTATATCACTCTTGGGATCTTTCTTTTATAGAACCCCCCGCCCTTAATATTTCTTGCAGGGCTGGCTTAGGGATCACATATTCTTTCAGTTTTTGCTGGTCTTAGAAGCTCTTTATATCTCCATCTATTCTAAATGACAGCCTTGCTGGATAAAGTATTCTTGGCTGCATGTTATTCTCATTTAGTACCCTGAATATGTCTTGCCAGCCCCTTCTGACTTGCCAAGTCTCCGTGAACAGGTCTGATGTTATTCTGATGTTCCTCACTCTGTATGTAAGGAATCTCTTCCCCCCAGCTGCCCTTAAGATGGTTTCCCTGGTTTTGAGATTCGTGAGTTCTTAGTACTATTACATGCCTGGGCGTTGGTTTGCTGTTCTTGAATTTGGGGCATGTTCTCTCTGCCTCTATGACACGAATGCTTATTTCATTCCCCAGATTAGGGAAGTTGTCAGCTAGAACTTGTTCAAATGTATCTTCTAGTCCTCTCTTTCTCTCCACCCACCTCGGGGATCCCAATAATTCTGACATCAGAATGTTTCGTGGCATCATTTATTTCTCTAATTCTGTTTTCATGGATTCTAAGCTATTTGTTCCAGGCCGCCTCCTGATCCTTCTTTTCTCTGTTTGTCTTCTAGATCACTAATTCGTACTTCTGCCTCATTTATTCCATCTGTTAGAGTATTAGATTAATTAGATAGATTAAATTGGATCTCATTGATGGCATTTTTAAGTTCTCCCAGATCAACTCTTACTTCTGCCCTTAGAGAATCTATGTTGCAATTAATGGTTTTCTCCAACCTAGCTCTTGTCTGCATAACTATTACCCTGAAGTCTATTTCCGACATCTTGCTTACATCCATATCCATTAGTTCTGCAGCAGAGGTCATAGTCTCTGAATTTTTCCTGTGTTGGGGGTTCCTTCTCCTAGTCATTCTGGTGAGAGGTGGTTGAGGGAATGTACAGAGTCCAAACTATTGACACAATCCAAGCAAGGTGTACCCGTTTTATAGGGACTTTAGAGTTGTTGTCCTCTTGTTCTTTCAGCCTGTCTTCTAGGGGAGGGGACTGCTGTGCTGTTACTCAGGCAATCATGTTTGGGCAGAGTTGCCCTGCCCCCTGTGCAGGGGGAGATGGGCTCAGTGAAAACCAGTTTTGGGGGCTTTTGTTCTCTGATGGCTTCCCTTGGCGGCTTTCTGCATCTCTTCCAAGAGTCAGAACAGAAGTGACTGTTTCCAAACTTCTGTCTCAGAACAGAGAAATCTCAGTCTGATATCCACAGAGCCCTCCAGGCCACAATGACTGTTTTTGTTTGTGCAGGTAAAAACTGCAGGGTCCTGGATTGTGCACCCCACAGTAGCACTCCCGGCCCTGCTTCCTGGTCCAGGCACCTCTCTGTCCTTTGTGCTTCTAAAACTGCCAGACACCACCAGGTTACACATGCACCCCCATAGCTCCAGGTTCTAGCCCCAGGTGCTGCTCTAAAGTCCTTTCCCTACCACTCCCAGTCTAGTCTGCAAGTCTGTGCCTGGTCCCCATCATGGGAGGCTTTTGCACTTCTGTGTTATTACACCTTCCTGCACCAGCGCTTATGTTGGCTCCCTCCCCCTTCTGTTTGTCTTCCTATATCTGCCCGAAGTATTGGGGCTCCCCACTTCATACCTCGAAACCAGTTGCTGGAGATATTCTATTTGTATAGATCCTGATATATCTTCTTACCTCTCAGGCTGATTTCATGGGTGTTTGGAGTGGTCTGGTAGATATCTAGTTCAATTCAGGGGACCAGTTGAAATAGGGTCCCCTACTCCTCTTCCATCTTGCCCCCCTCCAGGAGAGTTTAAATGATAGGAAGAATCATACCTGAGTTTCAAACCCAGAGATTTTTTTTTTAACTAATGAACAAATACATTCTGTTATTTTAAAACCATCCTTATATTGTATATATAATATGGCATAAATAAATCTCAAATATATTTATTTTTTGCTTTCCATCTAAATATTTGATACGACTTTTGGATAAACTTTCTCATGCTGTCCTGTATTAGTGAACAGAGGGTAAACTTTGTATCATATGTAACATGTGTGTTTTCTGCCATATGTATTTAATTATCATTAGAAACATTTTATATCAGTTATGCCAAACTCAAGCTGTTGCTTGTGGCTTTTATCCTTTCACTTCCAGATGGATAATACTAAACAACTTCCACACTTTCCCTGACTGGTAATCTGTGGATTCCTTTTCTGGCATTGTCCTCTTGATTGACCTATCAAGATAGAGTCCTGTTCAAACTCCGAACAATTTGTTGGAGCCATAGAAAATCTGCTTTTGGGGCGCCTGGGTGGCTCAGTGGGTTAAAGCCTCGGCTCAGGTCTTGGTCCCGGGGTTCTGGGATTGAGCCCCACATTGGGCTTTCTGCTCGGCGGGGAGCCTGCTTCCACCTCTCTCTCTGCCTGCCTCTCTGCCTACTTGTGATCTCTGTCTGTCAAATAAATAAATAAAATCTTTAAAAATTTAAAAAAAAAATAAAAGAAAATCTGTTTTCTGATAGAAATGGCAATATCTCTTCTTGAATATTTTCAGGCATGGATGTTTTTTATGGTTTGTAATGTAGGGTTCTGGACCTTCATTTGAACCCATGGTAGTGATATAGGAACCTTATGAAAAGTTTTGACAGTCTGTATGTGTTCCTGCAGCCTATCCACAAGAAGTAACCTCCCACCTCAATAAGAAAAAATTAGCTTTTTTAATTTTAATTTTTAAGAAGTTTATGTTTGCTGTCTATACACCTTGTACTGAAAGTGTAAAAAGCAGTAAATAATGTAGAATGTCTGCACTTCACCACTGGGGCAAGATCTCAATATTGAATTGTCTTTATGTAGTTCCTATAAAATCTTGAGACATCTTATCTTCTGCAGAGATAATCTAGAAGATATGATCACCATTTGTTCACCAACACTGTTTCCCCAGTATAGGCAAAATAAAGTTTTAACCCCTGATTATGGCATAGCAAAACCTTCTTTTGTAATTTTCCAATTTCATGTCTGAAAACTGTTCTTACCTAAAACAAAATTCTCAGGTTCTTTTGACATGCAACTGTATACAGAATGTTATCTTTTTCTGGCAGTCTTTCTTCTCAAATCTTTGTAAGATTTGAACCTAGGTATTTGAGTCTAGATAATTTGCACTGTTGTATTCAAGTAGGCTCTCTCCTCATGACAGAAAGGTAGTACTGGACAGCTTTAGGGAACTGTTTTTTTTACTACTCCTGAACTCTCAGAAAGAGATACCTGGCTTCACTTTTCCCTATATCCAAAATATTTCCTGAAAAACACTCTTTGGCCATACCTAAGTCATGCCTGTTTCTGGATTGAACCTGTGGGAATAGGATACTCCCATTGAAGCTGTGGTATCATGATGCCTTCTTTGGTGCAAGAGCAAGAGTCGCACCATGGTGATTGTCATTCCATTCATATGTAAGAGGAGCTGTTCTCGTAACACGTAAAGGAATTCTCTTAACCAAAAAAAAAAAAAAAGGGGAGGGTGGGAATGGAAGGTAAATAGCCAAAAAACATATCTGTACTGTATGCACACCTCTGTCAAGAGGCAAGGAGTATCATCCCCTATATGAAGCCTTCCTTACTGGAGCTTGTAAATCAGTTCTCCTGAGATGCTATGGAACATGTTTACTTAAGCAGTTATCCACACAGTGTATGATAAGCCTGAGTTTTCCTGTATTCTACTCTTGCACAAGTTCAAAAAGGCACATGCAAGAGCAATTCCTTTAACCATGCAAAAAAGAAAACAAAACAAAAAAAACCCCCACAACTTTGTAAAAATGTAATTTGAACATAATGGATTTGGCTTCAAGCAATAGATGATATAAAAAATATTTCTTTATCTTTTCGTAGAAGAGCTCCTGATGACACAGTCCATTATGTTGATCAATGTCCTTACTTAAAAACTTATTTGAAAGTGTATTTAAAATCTGACAGAGAAGGGGCACCTGGGTGGCTCAGTGGGTTAAGCCACTGCCTTCAGCTCAGGTCTTGATCCCAGGGTCCTGGGATTGAGCCCCGCATTGGGCTCCCTGCTTGGCGGGGAGCCTGTTTCCCCACCCCCTCTGCCTGCCTCTCTGCCTATTTGTGATCTCTCTCTGTCTCTGTCAAATAAACTTTTTTAAAAATCTGACAGAGAAAATTAATCTTCAAATTCATTGATGACACAAAATATGCCTCTCCTTATCGTGTGGTGTATTTCTTTCTGCTACGTAATGAGAAATTCAGTAATGTTGCTTCCAGTTTGACTATCAAAAAATAAACAGATAAAATTTAAGCTTAATTGTGCTAGCCCAATTTAAGTAATTTTTTCTGGTATTTTTTCCCTAATCTGGTTCTCCAGTTTATTACATATAAAAATCACCCAGGGAACTTAAGATACATGTTTCTGTGCCCCACTCCCTGAGATTTTTATTCAGTCCATTAGTACCTTACATATTTTGAACATCTGAATGATTCAGAAATCAGTAAGTAAATGTGCCTATTTTAATTCCTAGTGTATTCACTAAACATATAGGAATGAAGCACATTTCCAAACAATGGTACAAAGAAGGAATGATAAAGAATATAATTCAACTAGTCTAAAAGAAGGTAAGAATATAGAGGCAAAGAAATATAGTCCTCCCCTGAGTTAATGGAAAGAGAGAAGTCCTGGTATTTGATTTTTTTTTTATTATGTCCAGTTAGCCAGCCTATAGTACATAAGTTTTTGATGTAATGTTCAGTGATTCATTAGTTGCTTATAACATCCAGTGCTCATTGAAACATGTGCCCTTCTTAATACCGATCATCCAGTTACCCATCCCCCAACCCGCTTCCTTCTGTAACCCTCAGTTAGTTTCCCAGAGTCCAGAGTCTCTCATGGTTTGTTTGTTCCCCTCTCTGATTTCGTCCCATTCAGTTTTCCCTCCCTTTCCCTGTGGTCATCTGCTCTATTCCATATGTTCCACATATGAGTGAAACCATATGATAGTTGTCTTTCTCTGGTTGACATATTTCAATCAGCATAATCCCCTCCAGTTCCATCCATGTTGATGCAAATGGTGAGTATTCATCCTTTCTGATGGATGGCTAAGTAATATACCATTGTATGTATGTACCACATCTTCTTTATACATTCATCTGTTGAAGGGCTTCTTGGTTCCTTCCACAGTTTGGCTATTGTGGACATTGCTGCTATGAACATTGGGATGTATGTGCCACTTCCTTTTACTCCATCTGTATCTTTGGGGGTAAATACCTAGTAGTGCAATCTCTGGGTCCCAGGGTGGCTCTATTTTTAATGTCTTGAACCATCATACTGTTTTCCAGAGTGGCTGTGCCAGCTTGCATTCCCACCAACAGTGTAAGAGGGTTCCCTTTTCTCCACAACCTCTCCAACCCTTGTTATTTCCTCTCGTTCATTTTGGCCATTCTAGCTGATGTAAGGTGATATCTTCATTGGGTTTTTTTTTTTTTTAAGATTTTATTTATTTATTTGTCAGAGACAGAGGGAGAGAGAGAGCAAACGAGCACAGGCAGACAGAGTGGCAGAGGGAGAAGCAGGCTCCCCGCCAAGCAAGGAGCCCGATGTGGGACTCGATCCCAGGACGCTAGGATCATGACCTGAGCCGAAGGCAGCCACCTAACCAACTGAGCCACCCAGGCGTCCCTTCATTGGGTTTTGATTTGTATTTCCCTGATGGCTAATGATGATGAACATTTTTTTCATGTGTCTGTTAGCCATCTGTATGTCTTCTTTGGAGAACTATCTGTTCATGTCTTCTGCCCACTGTATGACTTCATTATTTGTTTTTTGGCTGTTGAGTTTGAGAAGTTCTTTATCTTGGGTATCAGCCCTTTGTCTGTAGTGTCATTTGCAAATATCTTCTCTTACTCTGTGGGTTGCCTCTTCGTTTTGTTGACTGTTTCCTTTGCTGTACTGAAGCTTTTGTCTTGATGAAGTCCCAAAAGTTCATTTTTGCTTTTGTTTCTTTTGCTTTTGGAGACGTGTCTTGAAAGAAGTTTCTGTGGCCAGAGTCGAAGAGGTTACTGCCTATATTCTCCTCTAGGATTTTGATGGATTCCTGTGTCACATTGAGATCTTTCATCCATTTTGAGTTTATCTTTGTGTATGGTGTAAATAAATGGTCAAGTTTCATTCTACTGCATATAGCTGTCCAGTTTCCCAGCACCATTTATTGAAGAGACTGTGTGTTTTCCATTGGATTTTTTTTCCTGCTTTGTCACATATTATTTGACTGTAGAGTTGAGGGTCCATATTTGGGCTCTCTATTCTGTCCCACTGAGCTATGTGTCTGTTTTTGTGGTGATACTATCTTGATGACTCCTAGTATTTGAAAATGTTCTCTGTAGAGTATTGAACTGGTTATTACTCAGTACATGGTTGTGAAGACTGGGGAAAGAATTAGTAGAAAGAAATGGAGGTAATAATGACTCCATTTTCAGAATATTAGCCAGGAAGATCTTAGCAAAATTTGTTAATGAGGATGGTTCCAAAAATGGAAAGCAAAGCTATAACAAATTGAATCAAACAGTTTATAAAAATGAGAACATGCTGAAAAAAAAATTCCAAAACACAAAAAATAATTGGTAAAATTCATTCCCCATTCATTATAGAAATGTTTAAGAAATTAAGCATAGAAATAAGATTCTTTACTTTGATGAAAGGTACTTAGAAAGTATTATGATTAATATCCTTGTAAATGGGACAGTGCTACAAATACTCCTTTTAAAAGAAGAAATAATTTAAACAGTTTCACAAGTTTCCAGCTTATCTTTTTTGAGTTCTGCTTCACAAAAATGTATTATGTTCTTCTTTTTCCTCCTTTTTACACAATAGGTAGCATTCATTTTATAGTCTGCATTTTGTTTTCCTCACAACAATATATTCTGAAAGTTAGTGGGTATTAGTTGATGGAGTTTTGTCATTCCTTTTTATAGGTTCATAATACTCAATTCTGTAGAAGTACTGTAATTTTTTATGTGGGAATTTACGTTGTTTCTATCTAATATCTTGCAATTACAAACCATACTAACAAGGCAAATCTTTTGCATGTATATTTTCACATTTTTGGAGGTATAACTTAAAAGTAAATTTCTAAAACTAAGGTAAAAAAAATAAGTGAACATTTATGTTTTGTAAATTTTGACAACTTTTTTACATAGTAGTTGAAACATTTTTATATTTTCACTGGCCTTATGTAAAAATATTTGCTTCCCCACAGATTTGCCAAAAGACTATGCTCTCAAACTCTTAATTTTTTTCATCCTGATAGGAAGTTATATCTTGGTATTTTAGTTTTTGTTTCTGTTGTTAGAATTGCAAATGATTATGATGATTGTAGCTGAATATCTATTCATAAATTTAGAAAATTGTCTGAGTCCAGTTTCTCATTTTTTCAAACGGATTTTTGGGGACTTTTGTTTTTTTTTAAGTCGTTTTTACTATTGGTGATGACTTTTTTAGATAACACCTCCAAATGCATGATCCATAAAATAACTGATAAACTGGACTTCATTAAAGTTACAAACTCTGCTCTTCAATAGACAATGTCAAGGGAATGAGAATACAAGACACAGACTTGGAGAAAACACTTACAAAAGACATATCTGATGAAAGACTTTACCTAAAATATACAGGAAACTCTTAAACTCAGTAGTGGGAAAATGAACAGCTAAAACTGCTTATATTTTTTTTTAAAGATTTTATTTATTTATTTGACAGAGAGAGAGATCAGAAGCAGGCAGAGAGAGAGAGAGGGAAGCAGGCCCACTGCCGAGCAGAAAGGCCGATGCGGGACTCGATCCCAGAACCCTGAGACCATGACCTGAGCCGAAGGCAGAGGCTTTAACCCACTGAGCCACCCAGGTGCCCCTAAAACTGCTTATATTAAAAGGTATTAATGCTCTTACCTTGGGTTGCCTGGGCGGCTCAGTCAGTTAAGCATCTGCCTTGGGCTCAGGTCATGATCCCAGTGTCTTGCTCATCCAGGAGCCTGTTTCTCTCTCCCTCTGCTACTCCCCCAACTTGTGCGCTCCTGCTCTCTCTCTGTCTCTCTCTCTCAAATAAATAAATGAATCTTTAAAAAAAAGTATACATTTACCTTGAGGAACATTGAGAAATGTATAGAACTGTTGAAACATTATATTGTGCACTTGAAACTAATGTTAACACTGTATGTTAATTATACTTGAATTTTAAAAAATTAATGAGTCACCATTTTGCACTGATCATTATTATAACCAATTCAGGCAGAGATCATCAATTACTGTTCAATAATTAGTTGAAAGTCTGTGGGACAGCAAGATATTTACAAAGTCTTAAATCATCTCCCCAAGTTCACTTATACTATTAAGGAGCAATATACTTAGGTAGTGGCAAAATCTAGCTGATAATATATAAACCAAGAGATCTAAGTTAACATAACCAATAATAAGACCAACTGACACCCTGTGCCTGCTAATACAATGCATTATGAAGGCCACAATATTACTTAGGTAGAATTCCTTCCAAAATTATATAAACTGTATCTAAACATAAAGAGGCTTTCAGATAACAAAAATTGGAGAACAGTATAAAATGAAACTTAGCCTGTACACTTAAAAAATTTAAGTAGCATAGACATTTTCACAATATTTGTTCTTCCAATCCAGGAGCATGGAACATTTTTCCATTTCTTTGTGTCTTCCTCAATTTCTTTCATGAGTACTTTATAGTTTTCTGAGTATAGATTTTTAGCCTCTTTGGTTAGGTTTTGATATGAGGAAGTGGAGATGCAACATGGGGGACTAGGGGGGGCAGAAAAAGAAGAAAAGAAACAAGATGGGATTGGGAGGGAGACAAACCATAAGTGACTCTTAATCTCACAAAACAAACTGAGGGTTGCTGGGGGGAGGGGTCGGGAAAGGGGGGTGGGTAATGGACATTGGGGAGGGTATGTGCTATGGTTAGTGCTGTGAAGTGTGTAAACCTGGCGATTCACAGACATGTACCCCTGGGGATAAAAATATGTTTATAAAAAAAAGAAATAAAAATTGCAGAATTGATTAAAAAAATAAATAAATAAAATGAAAAAAAAATTTAATATTATAAGAGACAGAGAAAGACAGAGTCAGTGTTCCAAATTTTAGGAGACTAAAGAAATGAAAACCACATGCTCTTTGTGACCCTGGACTCGATCTTAGATAAAGAAGAATTTTTATGGAGACAGTTTGGTAATAATGGGGAGATACTGAATATGGAAAGTATATAATAGCATTGTATAAATCCTATTGAATTTTCTCAGCTTGATCATTTCACTTTGGTTTGTTAAGAGAATATCCATGTTAGAGTAACAAGCCAAAGTATATAATTGTGAGAAGTCTTGATGTCTCCAACTTATTCCCAAATGGTTTGGAAAAAAAATTTTCAAGAATGGAAAGACATAGACACATAAAGGATTTTATTACATTCTTCAGGTTTATGTTGGAATTTGATCCAAAAAAAGCTTAAATAATATTTTAAAATACTGTGAGCAGAATGAGGAACCCACTTTTGCCACATCTACTTATTATTTTTTTCTTAAGGTGTTAGCCAGTGCAATAAGGCAGTTTAGAATTTCAAAGTATTAGAATTCAAAAGAAGAATATAAAATTCTCATCATTTGCAAATGGTTAATTATCTACATAGAAAATAAAAAATAATTCAAAATTGATTAACAATCTAAATGTGAGACCTGAAACCATAAAAATCCTAGAAAAAAGCATAAACAGTAACTAATTTGACATCAGCCATACCTTTTTTCTAGATATGCCTCTTGAGGCATTCGGAACAAAAGCAAAAATAAACTTTTGGAACTACATCAAAATAAAAAGCATCTACACAGTGAAGGAAACAATCAGCAAAGCTAAAAGGCAACCTCTGGAGTAGGAGAAGATATTTGCAAACAAAATACCTGATAAAGGATTAGTTTCCAAAGTATGTAAAGAACTTAAAAAACTTAATACCCAAAAAATGAATAATCCAATTAAAAGGTGGGCAGAAGACATGGAGTTACTTCTCCAAAGAAGACATCCATATGGCCAACAAACACATGAAAAGATGTTCATCAGCACTGTTATCAGGGAAATACAAATCAAAACTGCAATGAGCTGTCTCCTCACACCTGTCAGTATGGCTAAAATCAGTAATACAAGAAACAACAGGTGTTGGTGAGGATGTAGAGAGAAAAGAACCCTTGTGCACTATTAGTGGGAATGCAAATTGGTATAGCCACTATAGAAAACTGTATGGAGGTTCTTCACAAAGTTAAAAGTAGAACTACCCTATGATCCAACTATTGTACTACTAGATATTTACCCAGAGAATGCAAAAACACTAATTCAAATGGATACATGCACCCCTATGTTTATAACAGCATTATTTACAGTAGCCAAGATATGGAAGCAGCCCATATAGATAAATGAATGGATAAAGAAGATGTGGTATATATACACAATTGAATATTACTCAGCCATAAAAAAGAAAAATCTTGCTATTTGCAACAGCAAAAATGGAGTTAGACAGTTTAATGCTAGGTGAAATAAGTGAGTCAGAGAAAGACAAATACCATATGATTTCACATATATGGAATTTAAGAAACAAAGCAAGCGAAGGAAATAAAAGAGAGAGACACAAATCAAGAAACAGAATTCTTAACTATAAGGAACAATCTGGTGGTAACCAGAGGGTATTGGTTAGGGAGATGGATGAAATAGGTGATGGGGATTAAGGAGTGCACTTGTGATAAGCATTGGATGATGTACGGAACTGTTGGATCAGTATATTGTACACCTGAACTAATATGATTGTATATTAACTAACTAGAATTAAAAACTTAAAAAGCAAAAAACAAAAATAATATACAGAAAAGTAATATATTTTAGCAATTTGAATATTACCTCTCTATAAATCAGCAACTCAAAAGTAAAAGTTTTAAAAGCATTCATAATGGCCACAGAAAGTCACAGCATACCCAAAATTAAATTTAACAAATGTGCCTAAGATTTACGTGCATAAAATTATGAAATTTTCCAGAAATAAATTTTAAAAATAGTAAATAAGATATATCTTGTTCATGAGTGGAAGACTTCTGAAGATAACCAGTTTTTTCTAATTTGATCTAAAGAAGCACAGTAATTCCAGTAAAAGCTTGTGAGCTTTTCTTTTTCTTGGACCTTGGGAAGACATTTCTAATGATTATAGGGAAGATTAAAAGATTTAGTAATAGACATTTCTGATGGAGGAAAAAGACTGGGAGGTACAAAACAAGAAAATGAGACAAGAGGAGAAAGAACTTGTCCTACTCCGTATCAGGACTTGGGCAGGTACAGTAAGTTTGACATTTGACAATGTTGGCTTGACTAATCTGTGGATAATGGGGGAAGTAATCAATAAAATAAGCTTGGAAAAAGGGATTTCTACTTAGAAAAAGAGGATATTAGATCTGAACCTCACATCATGTACAAAATCAAATCCAGATGGAGCATGAAACTAAAAGTAGAAAATAAAACTTAAACTTTTGTTAGAATATACCATTGAAGATTTTTTTCTGACTTTGAGGTAGGAACTAATATTTTAAGCAGCACACTAAAAAATGCAATTCTAAGAAAATCTTGATCAATTTAATTATAGTAAGGTTATGCAGAAATACCATAAAAGACGTGTAAAAACAAACTTCATACCATAATAAGACACGTTTAACAAATAAAACAAAGGGTTGGTATAAAAAATGAGTATTGAGGACATTCAGGGTGCAGGACCCACGAGCCTCCTGCTCTGGGCAGTGCCCCCAAGCTTGGCCCAAATAAGAACAAGGATTCTGCCACTTGAATATGCCTGGCTCTGCATTTGCCATGGCCAGCATACTGGACCAAGCCTGTTTGACCTTCACTATTTCAACTAGATCCTGAATATCGAAAAGCATGTTCATTTGATAAATTTGAGGAAAATGGGAACTTGGGGTAACCAAAGGCTTTCTAGAGGAGACCTCCTATGAAGACCAGCAGAGGAGATGCTAAACATACTAAGAAACAACTTTTTTTAATTTTTGTTTTTGTTTTTTGATAACTTTGCAAACAACCATTATGCATTTAAGCACTAAAATGTTTCATTTGACATTTTAATAACTATACTAGGTAGAGATACAGGAGTCTACAGGATCAAGCAGACCTCAAATGAACAAGTTTAGTTATCTCCCTCCATCCAGTGGGTACAAGCATTATGATGGGAATGGTAAAAACTGAGTGTATTCCCATAACAGTGTACCCCTCCATGAACTGCTGTTCACATAGCTGACTACAAGTCCAAATTGGATTTCTCTTCCTTTGCCTTTTTTGGAAAAGGGTACTTGATGCCCTTTTTTAAAGACATGAAGAGCTAAAAAGCCCAGACTGAATCTTCATTTTGCAGCTGTGTTTTTGCTGTTGTTTTCCATTCTTGCTTTTGAGGATGGTTAACTTATACATAACAGCTCTGTAGGGGGGGAAACATAGTACCTTCCTCCTCACCCTCAAGCTCTGTTTTTTTAATATCTGTGAATTGTTTTGGATTTATTTTCTGCTTTTTATCCCTCCTAAGTTCTCTCTTATCTTTTATAATGTTCAAAAACCCGTATTTTAACAGAATAACCTTAAAAATATTAAGAAGAAAAATTTTGGAAGGAGAAATTAGTTGGCTTAATTTTTCATTCTTCAGATGCCTTACTGCAAAAATTACATGAAGGCTAGATGGCCAACCTCATCATATTTCTCAAAATGGAACTCATTAAAAGGTATCTAATGAATGGTATTATGACTTTTTGAGAGCATAAAAACTTCTGAGCCTTTTATTATCAGGGCATCAAAAGCAATTTGCAGTTCTCAAACTGAAATCCATCCCCCATTTGTTCTTCATGACTGCTGAGATGTGGCCAGCAATGGGTGACCCCAGGAGACATGTTAAGGCTTCTTCCATATGTATGTATTTTTGTAAGCACACATGTACAGATATATGTACGTATGTGTATGGATACTTTTTAAATTTTTGTTTAATGTTCATTGTAGAATCAGCTGCCAAAACACTGGAGTTTGAGAAAAAAAAATATCTCCCCAGACTCTCTCCCAAAGACAAGAAGGACAGCAAAGGCCAAGCTGTGATATAATACAATAAACATGGTCATGGAGCTGAGAAGGTGCTCTGTAAACTGAGATGAGCCACATAAATGGAGATACTTGTATTGGTTAGAAGAACCCTGCTCCTAGACTTGACTCAGCTCCAAATTAGTTGTCCATCTTTGGGCAAGATTCAGAAACTTCTTGTACCTCTGTTTTTTAATCTGTCAAATGAGAGTTCAACTAGATAGAACATAGTTGATTTCCATTTCATACCTTCACTGGTCTTGGGTACCCTAACAGGCTAGCTTTCATTGTCTCTTGGTAGATGGGGAGTTGACAGTGAATAGCTTCTTAATGTTATGTGGTAAATATATTGGTATGGGTATTGCTCTATTGGAAATTTAGTTTCATCCATGTTAAAATAACCATCCTTTACTGTGCCTTTAATGTGCTAAGGCTGTTACAAGATATTACTTCTTTACTGACTGCCATTTTACATATGAAGAAATCAAAGCCCAGGAACAATAAATTCACACAAAATTAAGCTCATCTTCTACTATTGTTAGTTTTACTAGTAACAGGTGTATATGAATGTATAGCAAAAGCTTGTACAGTGGGTGAAACAAAAACATTCCATTGTAGAACAGAAATTTTAACAAAAGAAAATCATAAAAAATTCTAAGTAGGAATTTACAGTATTTGGTTCTTTAAGAAATAAAAGTTTGCTTTAATCCAATGGAAATTTTTAAGTGTGATTGGTCAGTGCTAGTGAGAAAATGAGTAAAAACCATGTTTGGGGGGTAAAAAGACCATAGAATTCCACTCAAAATGTTATTTTAAAATGGGAAAAATACTTGGAAGCCATTTCACAGAAGAAACATATGTGAATATATAAAAAGGTGTGCAGAATGCCTGGGTGGCTCAAATGGTTGAGCATCCGACTCTTGTTTTCAGCTTGAGTCATGATCTCAGGGTCATGAGATTGATCCCTGCATTGGGATATGTATATATATGTGTATCTTCCAGGAGACTTGAAGAAAAATGTTCACAGCAACATTGTAAGAGCAAAAATCTAGGGATAACCCAAATGCCTATCAGTATAATTTGATAAGTAAATGACAGTGTGTTCACACAGTGGAATATTATGCAACAGCAAAAATGAACCGGCTAGATCTTTATGCACAGTATGGATGAACCTTAGAAATTTTTGCACTGTAAGAGATTTTTTGATATATTTCATCCTTTATTATAATGAATATGATGAAGTATAAGGTTAACTCAGTATTTTAGACATTTGGAGTTTTAAAGTATGTGTACTTGCAATTGACAAAAACAGAAAATGACATGTGGTTGGTAATTGTGCCTTTGCCTGGCTGGTAAAGATAGAACATGGCATAACATAGGCTACTTCGTAGAGCAAAAAATACCAAGGTAATACAGCATCAGTGTAATAAAGCATAGCATTCAGTTGAGGAGTGCATCCTAATCAGAAAATAAGCATTTTTTGAAGATTGATGTTTTACAATAGAACTGCATTTTATTTGTTTCCTTTATAGTGTTATTTTTATTTATTTACTTTTATTGAAATATTGTTGACCTACACTGCTATATTAATTTCAGGTGTACAACATTCTTCTTCATTAATTCCAAACATTACTCAGTGCTCAGCAAAATGAGTATAGTCACCATCTGTCACCAGACAGCATTATTACACTATTGTTGACTGTATTCCCCATGCTCTACTTTTCATCCTCATGACTTATTTATTTTATAACCGGAAGTTTGTATCTCTTAATTTTCTTCACCTATTTATTTTAGCAAAGAATTGTGAATTAGCATATCTCTTAAGCATTATTCCTCATTAGCTTTTTATAAAAAAAATCTTGTCAACATAATTATAAATCTTTAATCAGAATATCCTTTCAGTTTCTGTCATTTGTTTTTTTTTAATGCTTTGCAAATGTGAATAGGAAAAATTAAAATATCCTTTCTTGAACTAACAATCTCCTGTCAAAATGGTTCTCACACTTCAGTGTACATCAGAATCATCTGGAGGACATATGAAAACACAATTCAGTGGGCCCCAACCTCAGAGTATCTGATTTATTAGTAGCTCTGAGGAGTGGCCTGTGAATGTACATTTCTCACAAATTCCCAGGTAATGGTGATGCTGTTGGTCCAGGCCCCCTGTTAAAAAACAAATGCCCATCAGTTTTTGGATTCAGATACCACTTGTTTCCTTACCTAGAGTCAGTGTATGTGGAGGTGATGTGTTACATCAAAGGTCGTGTAACCTGAGTTCTGCCCAGTGGTGTGCTTATGTCCACAGTTTCATTGTCTATATAAAAAGAAGTTGGGTCCAGTGGTCTCTCAGGGCATTTCAGTTCTAAAATTTTATAAGGCATGTCTTTTTCAGGATTCATTTCCAAAGTCAGTAAATTTTCTTAATTCTTCACATTAACTGATGTGTCATGAGTTCACAGAAATTTGTCAACATTTAATCAGCTTGTGAAACTCCTTATTTGAGAGAAAATTCCATGTCAATATTTCATTGCTTTTCCTAAAAAGTTTTGATCAGACTAAGTGGTAGATACTTGCAAAAGTACACTTAAACACTTATTAAAAGACCAACTTTAAATTTTGGACGAGAGCATTACATTATTTGTGATATGGGAGTTCATCTTGTCTAACAATGTGTCAAGTAACTTATACTTTGATTCTGACAGAAATTCTTTTTTTTTCCTGATTTCATCTTTATTATTTTTTAAATTCTTTTTATTAACATATAGTGTATTACTTGCTTCAGGAGTACAGGTCTGTGAATCATCAGTGTTACACAATTCATAGCACTCACCATAGCACATAGCCTCCCCAGTGTCCATAACCCATCCACCCTATGCCCCTCCCCTCATCCCCCAACAATCCTCGGTTTGTTTCCTGAGATTAAGAATCTCTTATGGTTTGACAGAAATTCTTAATATGGAGTTTTTTCCTATATCTCGACATAAATGCTAATGAGCTTAGGTACAAGAAGTTTTCTGGACCTCAGAGATGAACTCCTGTGACAAGATTCTAACACAATTGTTTAGGTAACCTGAAGAGAACAACCTGGTGACAACTTTTTTTTTTTAATTTATTTATTTGTCAGAGAGAGAGCGCAAGCGAGCACAGGCAGACAGAGTGGCAGGCAGAGGCAGAGGGAGAAGCAGGCTCCCCGCCCAGCAAGGAGCCTGATGCGGGACTCGATCCCAGGACGCTGGGATAATGACCTGAGCCGAAGGCAGCTGCTTAACCAACTGAGCCACCCAGGCATCCCAAGGTGACAACTTTTGTAGCCTGGCTTCACAGCCATTTGTGCTTGTGAATATAAATGAACCTGGAGAAAACTTCCAAACTCATTCTTTGAGGCCAGCATTACTTTGATCCCAAAACAGACAAAAACCACACCAAAAAGGAGAATTACAGATAGGTATCCCTAATGAACGTGGACGCAAAAATTCTCACCAAGATACTAGCCAGTAGGATCCAACAGTACATTAAAAAGATTATTCACCATGTTTATTCCTGGGCTGCAAAGGTGGTTCAAAGTGTGCAAATCAATCAGCATGATACACCACATTAATAAAAAAAAAAAAAAGGAGAATAACCATATGATCCTTAAGATGTAGAAAAGGCACTGGACAAAATACAGCATCCCTTCTTGAGTAAAACTCTCGCAGTATAGGGATAGAGGGAGCATATCTCAATATCATAGTCATAAAAGTCATCTATGAAAAGCCCACAGAGAATATCATTCTCAACAGGGAAAACAGAGCTTTTCCCTTGAGGTCAGGAACACGACAGGGATGTCCACTCTCACCACTGTTGTTTAATGTAGTACCAGAAGTCCCAGGCTCAGCAGTAAGACAATAAAAAGAAATAAAAGACCTCTAAATTGATAAAGAAGTAAACTTTCACTCTTCACAGATGATATGATACGCTATGTGGAAAACCAAAATGACTCTACCCAAAAACTACAGAACTCACACAGGAATTCAGCAAAGTGGCAGGATATAAAAAACAGTGAACAGAAGTCAGTTGCATTTTTATACACAATTAGATGGAAGAAAGAGAAATTATGGGATCAATCCCATTTATAATTGCACCCAAACCCACAAGATACCTACGAATAAACCTAACCAAAGAGGTAAAGGATCTGTACTCAGAAAACTATAGAACAGTCAGGAAAGAAATTGAGGAAGACAAAACAAAATGGAAAAACGTTCCACACTCATGGATTGGAAGAACAAATACTGCGAAACCGTTTATGCCACCCAGAGCAATCTACATATTCATTGCAATACCATCAGCATTTTTACAGAGTTGGAATAAACAATCCTAGGAGTTGTATGGAACAAGAAAAGAACCCAAATACCCAGATGAATGTTGAAAAACAAAACCAAAGCTGGTGGCATCATAATTCCAGACTTCAAGCTATATTACAAAGCTATAATCATCAAGACAGTATGGTGGTGGCACAAAAATAGACATATAGGTCAGTGGAATAGAATGGAGAACTTAGAATTTGACCCTCAACTCTATGGTAGCTAATCTCAACAAATCAGGAAAGAATACCCAATAGAAAAAAGACAGTCTCTTCAACAAATGGTGTTGGAAAAATTGGACAGCCACATGCAGAAGAGTGACACTGGACAATTTCTTTTACACTATAACAAAAATAGACTCAAAATGAATGAAAGACCTAAATGTGAGACAGGAAAATCCTAGAGGAGAACACAAGCAGCAACCTCTTTGACTTCTGCCACAGCAGTTTCTTGCTAGACACTTCTCAAAGCAAGGGAAACAAAAACATAGATAAAAATCTTTTGTACAGGAAAGGAAATAGTCGACAAAACCAATAGACAACCTACAGAACAGGAGAAGATATTTGCAAATGTCTTATCAGATAAATGGCTACTTTCAAAAATCTATAAAGAACTTATCAGATTCAACACCCCAAAAAAACAATCCAGTCAAGAAATGGGCAGAGGATATGAACAGACATTTCTCTGAAGAAAACATCCAAACGGCCAACAGACACATTTAAAAAAAATGCTCCACATTACTAGCATCAGGGAAATAAAAGTCAAAACCACAATGAGTAGCTTAAATTAATAAGTCAGGAAACAGCAGATGTTGGTGAGTATACAGAGAAAGGGGAACCCTCTTACATTGTTGGTGGAAATTCAGGCCTATACAGCCACTCTGGAAAACACTGTGGAGGTTCCTCAAGAAGTTAAAAATAGGGGCACCTGGGTGGCTCAGTGGGTTAAAGCCTCTGCCTTCGGCTCAGGTCATGATTCAGGGTCCTGGGATCAAGCCCCACATCGGGCTCTCTGCTCGGCAGGGAGCCTGCTTTCCCCTCTCTCTCTACCTGCCTCTCTATCTACTTGTGATTGTTCTCTCTGTCAAATAAATAAAATCTTAAAAAAAAAAAAAGTTAAAAATAGAGCTACACTATGACCCAGAAATTGCAGTACTTACTAGGTATTTTTCCAAAGGATACAAATGTTGTGATCCAATGGGGCACCTTTACCCCAATGTTTGTGGCAGCAATGTCCACAATAGCCAAACTATGGAAAGAGCCCAGATGTACATCAAAAGATAAATAGATAAACAAGATGTGTTATATATGTATATACATATATACATATGTGTGTGTATAACACACACAATGGACTATAACTCAGCCATCATTTTGGTTATAAAATTTTACTACTTACATCACCATGGATGGAACTGGAGGGTATTATGCTGGGCCAAATAAGTCAATCAGAGAAAGAATTATCATATGGTTTCACTCATGTGTGGAATTTAAGAAACAACAGAGGATCACACCTTCCACACGGTCATGCTGAACTAGTACCTGCACCTGGAATCGGGTCGCAACCTCAGCCACGCCTGCCACCTGCCACCGCCTCTGGACCATGGACCCTTGCAAAGTGAGCGAGCTTTGGGCCTTCGTGAAAATGTGTAAGCAGAATCCAAGCGTTCTGCGCACCAAGGAAATGGATCCACACAGGGGTGGGTGGAGAGCATGGTGGGTTAAATACCACCTGCCACTCATAAAACTGAATCAGAAGACAGTATCAAGGAAGAGAAACCAGATAGTAAGAAGGCAGAGGAAAACATAAAGACAGATGAACCATCAAGTGAGGAAAGTGATCTAGAAATTGAAAATGAAGGTGGGATTGAACCAGATACTGATGCCCCTCAAGAAATGGGAGGTGAAAATGTAGAGATAACCGAGGAAATGATGGATCAGGCAAATGATAAAAAAAAAAAAAAAATGGCTGCCATTGATGCCCTAAATGATGGTGAACTACAGAAAGCCATTGATTTGTCTACAGATGCCATCAAACTAAATTCTTGCTTGGCTTTTCTGAATGCCAAGAGAGCCGGTGTCTTCATCAAATTACAGAAGCTAAATGCTGCCATTGGAGACTGTGACAGAGCTATTGAAATAAATCCTGATTCAGCTCAGCCTTATAAGTGGCGCAGGAAAGCACATAGACTTCTGGGCCATTGGAAAGAAGCAGCACATGATCTTGCCCTTGATTGTAAACTGGATTATGATAAAGATGCTAGTGCAATGCTGAAAGAAGTTCAATCGAGGGCCCAGAAAGTTGCAGAACATCGGAGAAAGTATGAGCGAAAACGTGAAGAGCAAGAGATCAAAGAAAGAATAGAAAGGGCTAAGAAGGCTCAGGAGAACGTGAAAGAGCCCAGAGGGAGGAAGAAGCCAGACGACAATCAGGAGCTCAGTATGGCTCTTTCCCAGGTGGCTTTCCTGGGGGAATGCTTGGTAATTTTCCTGGAGGAATGCCTGGAATGGCAGGGGGGGATGCCAGGTATGGCAGGAATGCCTGGGCTCAAAGAAATTCTTAGTGATCCACAAGTTCTTGCAGCCATGCAGGATCCAGAAGTTATGGTGGCCTTCCAAGATGTGGCCCAGAATGCAGCAAATATGTCAAAATATCAGAGCAACCCAAAGGTTATCAATCTCCTCAGTAAATTGTCCGCCAAATTTGGAGGTCAAGCATAATACCCTTCTGACAAATAAAGCCCTTGCTGAAGGAAAAGCAACTTTGACCACCTAATGGATGTTGCAATAATACAAACCAGTGTACCTATGACCTTCTCATGAAGAAAACTGGGGTGCTGTGAAGAGAATCCCTACCCCTCTGCCCCCCATGCAACTGAAACATTCTACAATGGTTTGCCATTAGGGTATTCATTCAGATAATGTTTTCCTACTAGTAACTACAAACTTTAAACACTTTTTACACCTTAAAAATATTTAAAAACATTTAAAATTT
>PISX010015220.1:0-50323 GCA_004024625.1 Mellivora capensis | reverse complement strand
CCATTCCGTGGGTTGCCTCTTTGTTTTGTTGACTGTTTCCTTTGCTGTGCAGAAGCTTTTGATCTTGATGAAGTCCCAAAAGTTCATTTTTGCTTTTGTTTCCTTTGCCTTTGGTGACATATCTTGAAAGAAGTTGCTGTGGCTGATATCAAAGAGGTTACTGCCTATGTTCTCCTCTAGGATTCTGATGGATTCCTGTATCACATTGAGGTCCTTTTTCCATTTCGAGTTTATCTTTGTGTATGGTGTAAGAGAATGGTCGAGTTTCATTCTTCTACATATAGCTGTCCAATTTTCCCAGCACCATTTATTGAAGAGACTGTCTTTTTTCCACTGTATATTTTTTCCCTGCTTTTTCGAAAATTATTTGACCATAGAGTTGAGGGTCCATATCTGGGCTCTCTACTCTGTTCCATTGGTCTATGTGTCTGTTTTGATGCCAGTACCATGTTTGGGGAAATTTTTATTCTCTTTTAAATTACAGCTTCACCATATTTTCTTCTCTCTTTCTGAAACTCTTATAGTAATTTTAATTTCATCATGTTTAAAATTACTCAATGTCAAGTTTACTAATTTTTTCAATGACTGAAGTAATCCCCAAACACAGGGAAGCACAAAGAAGCAAATATCATCAAAATGGTGGTCCTTCCTTGATGCATTAAGATGTGCACTGGACTAGCTTTAATATAAGGGATCTCTTAGTAAAGTACATGGTCCTGTAATATACACAGAAGGAAGCTTATTTGGTGATGAAACATTTCTCTTTTATAATAGTTGAATAGCTTAACATTACACTTTCCAGAGAGTGATTGAATTCATATATTTTGGATTTGTTAACCAAGATGATTTCTACACAGACCAGGTACAACTTCCTAAAAAGATTCCATAGGTAAGAACTCTTGCTACTAATGTATTTTCCAGGTGGTTTCCCACTCATATGTTTATGAGGAGATTTGATTAGTCTTCTTTCTTTTTTACACATTCACCAAAAGTGGAGAGAATCTGTTATAGATCTGCTGCTTTCCTTCTCACTCCATTCTCTAACCTTGGTCAAGATCTTCTTGACACATACTTCTCAGAAACTTTTAATAAAATATCACTTTTATTTTATGGACTATTTTGTATTAATAATAAAATTCATAAGCCCCTTTGATCAGCATTTTAAACCATTTAATGTGTAGGAGGAATTTTCTCTATGAGGCTTGCTATTGGTAACCATATCATTTCACAGTTCTTTGATATTTTTTTACCAGCAATTTTAACTACATTAGCTGTAGTAATTTCAAATTAAAAAGTGCCAATACATTTTTAATTTTTAAGGAAAAATTCACTTATTTTATTCTGGTAAATTTTTATGAAACTGATTCTATCACTTAGTTTTTCAAATCTGCCTCTGAAACTATTTTCTCATTCTGGAGGTCATCATCTATAATAAGTTTGGTTTTTATTTGATTCTACCTATTAGCCTACAATTCCTTTGTTACCTATAAAATTTTAGCAGATAAAGAAAGGGTATATTTAGCACATCATTTGTAAATATCTGGTATATTTACATCAGTAAATTTGCAATATCATTCTCATTCCTTCCTAACAGAAGCCACATTTCAGCAACTAGGATGGAGACTGGAGGTCTTTGTTCAGTAAATTGTGGATTCCAACTGGTCTTGTGGGCATAACCATAGCTCATTTATGGTATAGCTCTTCACAGAGCCTGACATAAAAGGGTCACATGTAACATTGCCCATCTTTCCCCTCTATGGATAATCTTATATTGCTTCTTTATCTTTTCAATTCTAATTAGTTGCATCACAGAAATGACAAAATCTTTTTTACTTGTGGTAATGAACAATTAGAGAAAACAACCAAGGCCACCAATTCTTTAGTAATGTCTGGCCACAGTGTCCCTGTAAATGTAGCCTACTACTCTAACCCTCTAAACTTTAAATACATCAGATTCTATATGATTAGAATATCCAAAAGTCTTCCTACATAAGAATTTAAGTCCTCTGTCATCATTGATGATAAGTATGGAGTTTCATTAGAGTCATTATTCAATTATTCAGAGTCATATCCTAAAAACAATAAGCTGAATGATAGCTGGAGTTAACCACAAATAATCTGAGTTATCAAATTATATCACCTCTTTTCCCTTAATTTTTCAGGTGGAGTTCATTGGGAGAGCTCATATATTAACAAGAGTCCAGTTCCACTTCTCTAAAAAAAAAATAAGTTCAGAATTTCCTCCCAATATTAGCCACTAATCAGTGCCATGTATAAGAGTACTTGGGAAGAATAAATATTCTTGTGGAAATAGCATGACTACATTCTTTCCTAGGACTATGAATCACTTATAAATTCCAATTCCATTTGTTACTATTTCCCTTTGTTTCCTTTTATCACTCCTCATGATCAGCATTGTTTAGCTCAAATGTCCTGTTCAACCATTGGACTGAGGACCAAATTATTTAAACATCTAAGCCAACCTTTCAAAGTGTTTCCCTTTATCTGTATTGAATAATAAGTGTTTTCATTACCTATTCCAATTAGAAATTTAAAATGTGATAGATCTTATAATATTAGGCTTCTTTTTCCAATTTTGCTTATTGGTAGCAATCAAGCGCTTATTTATCCAAAAGGGCCAAAATGGTAGAAAATTTGTTTTTCCAGATTTTTAACTGTTTTCTCCAAGGCTGTTTGTACTGCAGGAGTAGAAAAGCCTACAATAGGCAATCCACAGAATGGGAGAAAATGTTTGTGAATCAAATATTTGGAAAAGAATTAATATCTAAGAGCACCTGGGTGGCTCAGTGGGTTAAGCCTCTGCCTTCTGCTCAGGTCATGATCTCAGCGTCCTGGGATCGAGCCCCACATCGGGCTCTCTGCTCAACAGGGAGCCTCTTTCCCCCTCTATCTCTGTCTGGCTCTCTGCCTACTTGTGATCTCTTTCTCTGTCAAGTGAATAAATAAAATCTTAAAAAAAAAGAATATCTAAAATACATAGAGGAATTCTAAAACTCAACAGTAATAAAAACAAAACCTTTTTCAAAACCAGCAAAGGACTTGAATAGACTTTTCTTCAAAGAAGATACACAAAGGGCAAAAAGCATATGAAAAGATGCTCAATATCGCTAATCACTATGGAAATATAAATCAAAATCTACCATGACATATCTCACATCCAGTAGTATGGTTATTGTTAAAGTAAAATAACAAGTGTGTGAAGATGTGGAAAAATTGAGCACCTTGGACACTGTTGGTGGGAACATAAAATGGTATAGCCACTGTGGAAAACAGCATTGCAGGTCTCCAAAAAACTTAAAAATAGAATTACTATATAATGCAGTAATTTCATGTCTGGGCATGTACCCAAAAGAATTGAAAGCAGGGTCACAAAGACATATTTGTAAACCCATGTTCATAGCAGCAATATTCACAACAGCTAGAATGTGGAAGCAGTCCAAGTATCCATTGACAGATGAATAGATAAGCAAAATGTGACATATATATACACAAACACACACACACATATATATATATATGCATACATATGTGTATATATATATATATATACATACACATACATACTATGGAATATTATTCAACCTTTAAAACGAAGGAAATTCTGATGTTTTTCTAAAGCACATGGATGAATCTTGATACATTATGTAAGTGAATTAAGGCAGTCACCAATAGACAAATACTGTATGATTCCAGTTATATGAGGTACTTAGAGTAGTCAAAATCAGAGACAGAAAATAGAATGGTGGTTGCCAGGGGCCAGAGAGAGGGAATGGGGAGTTATTGTTTAATCAGTATAAAGGATCAGTTTTATAAGATAAAGAATGGGAATTTACAGTGCTGATGGTAGCATAGTATTATGAATGTATTTAATACCACTGAACTGGATACTTAACAATGGTTAGGATGGTAAATTTTGATACATATATTTTACCACAATAAAAAATGTAAAAAAAATATTTGCTAAAGAAAGATAAATAAAGAAAAGAGAAAAGAAGAAAAGAAAAAAGAAAGAAAAAAGAAAACCCTAGAGTTGAATCTGTGTCAATCCCAGTCAGAACCATTTGCAGATCCTTGCAGCTAATGGTTGAAATCCAGTGTAATCAGATTTAAAGGTATTGATCCTTTTCCAGTTGCCATTAGGCATAGTTTCTTATTACACTAGACATTTCTTCAGGTGCCCGAGGACATGACATCTCAGTCCATGAGTACATGTCCTGAACACCAACACGCCCACTTGTTCATAAAGTCAGGAGCTAGTGAGGCATCTATGCTAATTTTCCAATTCCCCTTTTAGCTGGCGACAGTATTTTATTGGTGAGCATCTACATGACCCAATTTCATTCTTCCTCTAAATCCCCACAGATAATTTTGTAACTGAATTCTCCATATGCAGTACTTTTTTATTGTTCGGTCATCTAGAGTCCATTTGCCTGACCATATAGCAAAGGTCTTTGGCTACAACCCAAGTCTATAAATACTGCAACACCCTCTAGAGGACCTGAGTCTAATTCCTCTTCTGCTTTTAATTAAACATTTCTCAGTTCTATTCATTATGTATGTGAACTTGCCCTTGCTTGCCTCCATCAAAGTTTTACCATCTGCTGGGCATGTTGTGGCTGGTTTCCAAACAGCATTATGGCTCTAAGATTGGGAACTCCCTACGATTGAAAATTCCCTAAATTTGGGAACTCCTGTTGGGGCCAGCAACCTATTTTTCATCAGTAGGGAGAGAACAAGATTCTAACTGCACAGCAATGGGAACAAGGAGATCCTCAGAGATCATAAGATCTATGGAAAGTGAGGCAATCCACTCATGTGTGTGGCATACCTCACTGAAATCCCCCTCAACCTTGTGCTGTCCTTAAACTTCCATTTTTTAAAAAAGATTTCATTCATTTATTTGAGAGAGAGAGAGAGAAAGGGAGAGTATGAGCAGAGGGAGAAGGACAAGCAGACTCCGTGCCGAGCACAGAACCTGACTCGGGGCTCAATCCCATGACCCTGAGATCATGACTTGAGCAGAAACCAAGTGTCAGATGCTCAACCTACTGAGCTACCCAGGCATCCCTTAAACTTCCATTTTATAAGTGAACTTTGCCATGGTCCTCCCTCCCTATTAAAATGCTATTAGAAAGCTTAATTCTATCAGAATGCTTCTATGACATCACCTAATTCATCACTGGTATTTCTGTCCTTAGATTTATTTGACCCTTCTGTGATGGGTAAAATTTTAATTAACATCCAATAAGAAGCCAACACTCTCTTTTCAAGTAAGCTAGAATTAGCAGCAGTCTTAGGCAGTCCTCAGATCCAACATCCATGAGGCCTCAGCAGAGTAACCTTATTCAAATTATGCCAAAGGTCTAATTTATTCTGATTGCAGATACCTCTAATGTAATGAGAGCAGCCAGGTCCTAAAAGTTCAATGGGATTGCTTGTGACACCACTCTCTGTAACTCTTTTAATGCTTGTTTCTGCTCAGAGCCCAAGGCAAATTCAAATTTCCTTCTGGTGACTTTGTGATTAGGAAGCAACAGGATTCCTCAATGAGAAAGATGATTTTGCCTTTACCTAGCAAGTAAACTGAGTGAATCAGAGGGTTCATCACATTTAGTCCTTAATAATCTGCTGTTCACATTTAGTTCCTGCCTAATATACTGGCTAAACAGGGTTATTGCAATGGCAGTTAGTGGGAATCAAGATTCTCACTTCAACCAGTTCTTTAATCAAAGCAATGATAATTTACTGCCCTTCTGGACTTTTATCTTGCTTAATGCTAACTACTGAGAGGAGCTCAGGTAATTCCCAGGTCTTGCTTATCATGGCCAATTTAAATTGGACCAAAGGCAGACTGAATTTATATCCCTTGTGAAAATCATCCCCATGTCTTGTTCACATGTAACACCTATCCCAGTTATGTGTGTAGTTGTAGGCAATGAGGCCACAAAATAATCAATCTAGTCACAATTTCCAGTTTGTAGCTCTATCTCTACCTTAATTTTCTTCACTCAGCAGGTGTACCCTCCCAGTTTCAACTTTGAGCCCTTGAGAACACATCCTTTTCCCCCACAGAGCCATTCATATCCTCCACAGGGATAACTCTGCTTTGAGCACTGGGCAAAGATGCTTTGGCATGTGCTCTGACATCTTAGTCCAGAAGCTTTACTTCATTGTTAAACTATTTTCCACACTGTCTCCTATATTGCTCTCTTGGTCACTCATATTTACTGAGGAATTTGTGAAGTAGTATCACAGATCCTACTTGTGTATTTGCCAGGTCCCTCAGGTCTTTTTACCAGTTCCTTGGACCCACCCTTTGGCTTTGATGTGTTTTCTGTGCGAAGATAGTGCCTGAAGATGATGGTTCTTTAGAGGATGGTTCTAGAATATTGAGGTGCCCTGATGAGCCACAAGTGCCTGGAATTCACATTGTTTCCTGAGTCGGGGCAGCCGAATGCCAGGGACTGACCGTATGGGCGAAGAGAAATCCAGATCCTTTACTCTGAAGTGGGACTCATGTTCTTGAGCTCTCCTAGGGATCCGATTGAATCTGGGAATTCACCTGAAGTTGCATATCCTCCTTGGTTTTTTCCCTTTCCTTCTCTGGTTTCTTATTCCCTTCCTACTTTCTCCTGGGAGTACATCATAAATCATTTGTATTTAAATCCGTGGCCCAGGATCTGCTTCTAGGAAATCTGACTTTAGATACCTAACTGATAATATCTAATTCTTGTCATCCCTCTGGGTAATGTTTATGCCTTAGAGAAGGGATGGCAAACGGGTGTGTTTTGTCACCAGGCTCTCTTCTGACTTCATCGCTGTCACTTACTACTTCCATTGTGCATGTCATGGCATCTTTCCTGCTGAACTCAGATGCCAGCTCAGAATTCTCTACACCATGCTTTAGAAAAGCACAGATAACCCTGAAATGTTCTAAGTGTTTTACTTCAATATAAAACAACAACAGTAAATTATACCAAGCCTGTCCTTTTAACCACTCCATCTCCCACCCTCACTATCCAGAGAATCTTACACGTAAATCAGATTAAATCCATGCTATATTCTCTGCCTAATCATGTACTTAGAAGTGAGTGTGTACACTGATGTTTTCTTCTCTATTTTCATTAGGGAGTTTTAAAGGGATCATACAGCTATATGGTCAGAGAGAAAGAACACATTGTCTTGTTGTTATGGATGATCACTGGGATATCTTGAAAAGATCATCAGTTTACTTTGAGTGTGACTCTCACTCTTTCGAATTTCATGAACATGGAATTTGGAAGTGAATATATTGAAAGATGCAGTTCTTTCTTCTGCTTCTTCACAGAACAGCTTCAACTTGGCTGCTCTGATCACCAGTCTTTAAAACACAGTTCTTTCTTTATCGTACTGTGTCTAGTGAGTTTTGTTACTATTGCTTATCACAAACCTATGAGTATTTTGTAAACTTCTATATTAACTTATTATTGTTGGTGCCTCAAATTATAAGGAAAAATTAAATAAAGTTTTCATGAGAACAGGGACCTTATCTGACTTGTTTACCATTGTATTTCCCACAGTCGATCGGACTGGCACCCAGGAGGAATTCAACCAATCGGAGGTGCACAAGTTAATGATGAATTAAATAGTAGGAAGAAGCATAGGTGAGGACTGGTCTGTGTGGAACTTGAATACCCAATGCAGAAATGGAGAATCACATCTTATTACCCATTCCTCTGATTTTATTATGATTCTGCCTTATAAAACAGTGGATTGCACATGGTTCTTGGAGTTAGATGCAATCTATGTTAACGTCCTGGGTCTATCACTTGCTAGTTCAGGGTTACTTAAATTTCCAGGGCCCAGTTTGTTCTTCCTTAAAATAATATTGGTCCAGGTAGGGTTTACAAGGGAGATAAAGTGAGGCAAAATGTTTAACATATAGTATCTGGCACATAGCAAGTACTTAGTAAAGGTAACTATTTTGGAACTTACAGCATATAATATTTTTTATGTATTAAGAAGAAATGTGGAGTAAATTGGTATAATTCCTTTATGTAATACAATTACACACACTAGTGTGAAAACAAAAAAAAATATTTATCTGAATAATAAACTCCTGGCTCTAAAATGAGATATAAGAGTCTGGAGATCATCCTGCCCATCATTCCATTAGATAATAATTAAGATTTATTGTTCATATTTTTGAGGCAACTTATAAAATAGTTTTGAGACATTACTAAATTTTTAACAGCTGCTTGAAATTTATACACCAAATATATCAAATAGGAAATATAAAAACACCACTTAAAGAATGCCATGGATATATGGGGCTCCTTTAGACCCAAATTTTCTTGCTGATCTCTGGAGAAAGTTGAGCTGTATAAATTTTATTACAGTTAACCTTACCCTTCTTCTAGTTCATTGACTTTATCATAATTGAAAGCAAGTAGTTAAACACACAAAATTGTATTATGTCATAACAACAAAAAAAGACAAAATGTTTGTTTATTTGCTTGCCCCCTCCCCAGAATTAAAATAACCATGTCTAACTGGCATAGTATCAGTGACATATTTTTGCATTTATCCGTGCATGATATAGATTGGCAGTCAGACACTGATATTTTAAAGCATGAGTGGGGACCAGCAAGCAAACAAGCAGAAAACTACTGAACAACTAAAACAAAAATCTTGTCTTTTTTGTTATGACATAATATAATTTTGTTTATTTTAATTTTTAAAAAATAACTATCCAACCATGATGTATTTTAGCACAGTCAGGTAAAAATCCTAATTATTGTTGCCAAAAAGAGAGTGCTGAACAAGGATGTTTGTGGGCTAAAAATTCTTTTATGGAACTCATTAGCTGTATCAGACACAAAAATATTTATGATGTTATAAAACTGCTGAAAACAGAGGGGGCATTCAGTGCCATTTAGAGTTTATTTGGGCCTCAAACTACTTTCATAACCTTGAAATTCTCTCAAGTAGTATATGTAGTAGCAAATGGTGTTATTCTATTGAGTTTACAGTGTTATTAGAGTTTATGCAATGTTCAAGCAATAGCCTTTGAAATAAATAGAGTGCTATACTCATAGCAAATTATATGTAAGTGATCAAATCGATTTAAAGGTTTCTAAGATTAAAGACAGCATTTTTGTGTATAAAGTTACAGAATTTCTCCTTTATTAGAATTAGCCTTATTTTTTTCCCATGTCTGCCTATTCTAGTGGACATGTTTGTCTATCTGCTTACACATTTCTGTCTCTCTCCTCCCCATTGTTAAGAGTATCCATGCATTGTATCAACTCCTGGCTTTCCTGCAGAATAGTCCCAAATCCAACCACTGCATACCTTCTTTCCTGGACAAAGTGCTGGGTTAAAGCTGGCCATGTGCCTTAGGCAAGCCAGTCCAGGTAAGCTTTAAGACATCTTGTTGGAATACCAGAAACCAAAGTGCTTTCTTTCCAGCAGGAAAAAAATACCAATTGCTACAACCATAAGAAGAAATAATCTCAATCTTGTCTGGTCAAAAGATAATCGGTGATTGGACCAACCAAACCCTATTATAACTCTGGAATTTCAGTCCTATGAATGATTATGTTTATCTTATTTTTAAGGCAGATGGTGGTGGAATTTCTGTTGTTTTTTTGTGTAAAACATCATAGATTTAGCAACAAAATTACTCTTTTTAGAAAGAGTATCATCTTATATCATTCAGATATAAGAATTTAAGCATTGCCATTAAAGTCGATTTTTACTTTATTTTTCAGGCTGTAATAGTTCTATGGTTTTTCCCCTCGAAAAGCAGATTTTCTTTCTCTCTTTTTTTTAACATCTTGATTTAATTTAATTTTTTTCAGTGTTCCAAGATTCATTGTCTATGCACCACATCCAGTGCTGAAAAGCAGGTTTTCTAGAACATGTGATGGCATTGTAGATATTCCCTTGAATATCCAAAATCCTTGGAGTAATTTTACTCTGCTGATGCAGAAATGGAGCTCAGTCCCCATAGAAAAGTTCACTGGAGTTTAGGGTGAAGGAGAGGGTCACATCCCAGCTGTACACCTTAATATGGAATATTAGACCTCCATTTTTTAATAAGTACTTTGTGTCTTCTTTCCCGGGAATTTCTGACCATCTTCTCTGTAGATCCTGGCTCCTGTTATGCTGTGTTTCCTTGCTTCTCTGTTTTCTGGCCCACTTATATTGAGTGTCCCCTGGAATTTCAACTCTCCACCTTAAAAAAAAAAAAAAAGAATTTATCCTTCCTTGCATCTTCTTAGCTGTAGATCCTCCTTTGTACAACCAAGAACTGAAATGCTCTATTAAATAAAATATTAACCAAGCTGAGACAGCTTTTGCAGTTGAAAACTGGCAAAGGCTTTGCAACTGAAGTCTTATTTTGCATTTCCACTAGACTCTGTGGAAAGATAATTTTATTTTCTATGTCATTTGAATCATGCCCCTTCTCTAAAAAAAAAAAAGTAACTTTATATAACACTTTACCCCTTCACTGCAATTGTCTGTCTCACTAGAACATGAACTCTCTGAATGCAAAAATCTGTCATACTTACTGTGATTTCTCTAGAATTTAGCACCTTGGTGATCAATAAATATTTGTTGAATGGATGAAAACACATCTGAACACTAAAAATAAAAATGTAAGTATATAGGAAGTTAAGTTGACCAAATATTATAGGTATTTGCACAATACTATCCTAATATTCTATCCACTTATTCTCCGTGTAATGAATTTAGACTATTCATTCTTTAATATTGACTGATTTGAATTGGCTTTTTAAAACTCCTGGGACACCTGGGTAGCAGTTGTTAGCTTCTGCCTTCAGCTCAGGTCATGATCTCAGGATCATGAGATCAAGCCCTGCGTTGGGCTCCCTGCTCAGTGGGCAGCCTGCTTCTCCCTCTCCCGCTCCCCCTGCTTGTGTTCCCTCTCGCTGTGTCTCTCTCTGTCAAATAAATAAATTAAATCTTAAAAACAAAACAAAACAAAAAACCTCCTTAAGGATAATTGCCCTTATTAAAAAAAAAAAAAAAGAGTTTCCTCTGGATTATGTTTGCTATATTCCAGAAAGACAGACTACCAGAGGGTAATTTCTTTACACTTCTTATTAGTCTATGTTGAAAACAATAGCAAATTCATGGCTTTCGTAGGTATTAAATTAGGGTTGTATTCCTATCCATAAAGTTACATAATAGAAAGCGGTTTCAGAAGATCAGACTAATTTCAAGTTTGGTCATGCAGGAAAGCAAACCAGTCCCCAAAAACTGATCTCAAGATGTAAACTGCTATAGGGGAAGCCCCTACAGGTTTTGCATGTTTGTTAATGCAAGTCCCTGACTTAAGCTTTGATTGCAGGGGCGTTTTATTTCAAAGAAGTCTATTTTGAATCAACACAATACCAGGGACACAGCTAGATATAGAACCAAGCCACCTCCCTCCCCTGAGGCTTCTTTCTTTTGGAGATCTTAGTTGATTTTGATAACAGACCATTTGGGCAGCTTGTTTTTTTTTTCTCTTCCAGTGCCTTAAATTCCTGCTTTTTTGTTTTAAATTCACCAATAAAGAATGAGCCTGTGAAACCTTCGGCCTCTACCATCCATTAAAAGCAGAACCCTGAGTCTGTGCGTTCTTTCTCCCTCTACCCATGACCTTCCTGTGTGGCCCAGGTGTGTTATATAATTTCCAAGTCTTGTAAGTAATAAAGCTTTAGTTTTTTTGTAGTTTCCTCATGGTTATTGCTGAAGGGTCTTGCAATCATTGCAAGAATCACAAGGGCCAGTCTAACCACAACACTGGCTATTGATAGGCTGAGACCAGTACAAAACAATTGTGTTTTTCCAGGTCTCTTCAGGTTGTGGATTGAAAATGGGCAATTTGTAATAGTAATATTCAAAATTTACTGGGCTCTTGACTCCTATAGAATACAGTAACAGCCACCAACAGATTCCTTGCTCTGTCTTCTGGGAATCTCTGGTCGTGTTCACAAAAAGTCCTCACAGTTCTTCAGGTCTGGTCCTTCATCGTATGTGATACTTATGAAGCCATTTGATCATGTACCCCCAGCCCCCAAGTTTGATATTGGTGCTATTGTGAGAAAATCTATGTACTCTCTAAGATGTTCTTCAGATGCAGAAATGGAGCTCAGTCCCCATACAAATGACAAAATCTCAAGCTGCCAAAGTCACGTAGAATTCCTTGGATCTTCATCTGACATAGTCTTATCATGATCCAAGCAGATTTGGGGTGGGAGGGTAATCCAAAATGACACAGAAACTCTTGTGAAAGCATCTCCTTCATTATCTTCTTTGTCTAAAGATATAATGTGAACTCAGGTCAGACGGACGTTATACTGTCTTTTTTTCCCTGCATTTCCTCCAGGTACACTTGCAAAGTCACCCAAGCCATCAAGTTGCCAAATATTGGGAATGAAAAACAATGTCTTCCCCATCAATAGCTGCTATGAAACACAATTTTTGGTGTCTCTGCCTAGTGATTCATTTCATATCCTAACATTTATCTGAATCTTCATTAAGTTTAATAAAGAATGGCCAATGTGCACATATTTCTGTTTCCTCTTCAAATTATACTGTCTCCTTCTCTGTCCTGCTTTCTGCTCCTGATGGCTGACCTGTAGGAGCTGAATCGGTGACTTCCCTCACTCTGACTTTCAATTGACTTTAGCCAACAGGGATCTTGGTCAGGTGATTGGAGGAAGAAGCAAAGTGAGGTTGGAATATTTCTTCCTCTGTCTTCCTTTTGATGGGTCACTTCAGGTGATCTATGTCTTCAGTCAAAGATCAGGGCTTCTTTCAAGACGGCCTTTTTCTCACAACTCTCTCTTTCTAGATTCAGATACTAGCTAGATTCCTCCATTAATTCTGAAATCCCTTTCAGCTTAAGGATGCCAGTAGCCCTGCTGCTACTACCCTGGATATTGTACAAATTGTTATACCAAATTTTGTGGTTTCCTTTACTTACATACTTTTTATAAGTAGAATATCTTTGGATAATTCTTTTTGCATATGTCATCTGTTTTCTTCTGGGACCCAGATACAGAACAATCTTTGCAAGTGGCCCTAGGTGATAGAACCTTACAATGGGATTCAAGCATTAGATTGCTCACATATTTTGAGGAAGAGAGGTTATACTTTTTACGAGGGAGGGGGAATGGGCTTTGATGATCTATAGAAGATGGTGGCACCATGATTATAAACATTTTCACTGATGGCAGTATAAGATAAAGTGGAACTGGAGGGAAATCGGGTACGTGTGGCATTTTGTTGTTAAAACGACAGTAATAATTTGTAATATTGGAGTCATTCAGCTTCTTTCTCTAGCCCCAGAGAACAAACAGAGGAGATACAAGAAATTAAAGCCAATGAGCATACAATTAGGAATATGTATCAAAATCAAAAAGCCTCTTTGAAGTTTTGAATGCATTCCTCTTCTCCTAATATAGCAAGGAATTTATGGTTTGAGGAAACCAAAGTAAACAACAAGGTGTTCTAGCAATTAGATATAGATATTATGTTAAATGGTATAACTATAAGTATATATTATAATCTCAATATAAAGACTATATTATCTATAATACAATGGTGCTGGTAAGGAAGGACTGGAATTCTGGTGCATGGAATAAACACATTTGTACAACCTCAGATGACATTGGGAGCCTATAAATTCTGAATTCTTCAGAATTGCTGTGTAAGCAGAAGCAGAAGCAGAAGCCAACCTTTCAACTCTGCAAGGGAGCCATCCCCTATGGGGAGAGGGAGGAAGTCTGCATGGAATAGTTGATTCCCAAGATGAAGCCGATTCTTTCTCACTCCAACATCTCTCATTGTCTCCATACCAATACTTATATTCAAATATTATATCCCAATATTATATCCCAAATAATATTTATCCCACTATATCCTCAAGAGAGGTACCGGGACTGCTCTGGATATAACCTCTATAATAGCAGAACTTGACATTGATACATTATATTGATGACACCATATTAATTGGCTGTGATGAACAAGAAATAGTAAGCCACTTAGATGCCTTAGTTGTAATATGCATGACAGCATGTGGGAGATAAACCCCTCAGAAATTAGAGGTCAGCCTCATAAGTGAATTTTCTCAAGCACCCAGTGACCTGAGGCTAATTGTGTTTTTTCCACCCACCACAAAGAAAAAAGCAATGCTTGGTAGACTTGTCTGGATTTTGCAGGCAATGTGTACCACATTTGGGCATGCTTCTCTGACACATTTATTAGTATTAAGCTATAAGGTTGCCAGTTGGACTGAAAGAAATAAACTACATTGGCAGTTTCAGGCTCCAGTGCAAGCTGACATTTAAGTCTTGAGACCCAGTAGACACAATGGTATTTGAAGTGTCTGGGGCAGACAAAGATGTTGATACAGAGAGCATGGCAAGTTCCAGTAAAGGAATCTCAGCACAGGTGCCTCAGGTTTAAAGTAAGACCTTGCTCCCCTCTGCTGGCAATTCTTTTCCATTTTAAAAGTAGTTTCTAGCTTGCCAGTAGGCCCTGGTATATACTAAGGATACCACATGAATTTACAACCTGGTTTCCCATCTAGAAGAAATGACATCATCTGGTCCATTGCACCATAAAATCATACCTGCACAGCAGCATACTATTATAAAATAGAAAGGGTACCTACTAGACTGGAGTGGAAAATGTGCTATGCCATGGAGTAGATGAGGAAGTTCGCTACTCACTACAGTTCCTCTTAGTATTCTCTTGTCCAGTAATCAGACCAAAGAAAACTATGGAAGCCACCAAAAAGACTAGAACATCAAGAACTTAGACCCTGCAGGAATGAAGATTTGGGTCATGTACAATAAGTAAAGAACTCTGTTTCACTGAAGTGTTGACTAAAGTAAGTGAATACAGAAGAAATGCTTGAAAAAAGTGGCTGTGAGTACCTATTTATGTCTCATATCCATCTACAGATTTGGAAATTGTTGTAGCTATGTTTTATGCTATTTATCCATTTCCATCTCTCTTTTGCCCCTCCCCCCCATATTATACGAAAAGCACTAGTGGAGTCCTGCTGAATACTTTTGACTAGCTGTTTGCCCTTCTAATTTCTGCTGTTACCCACTGAGAGAGAGTCAAGTTATTTTAGGAGAAAAAACTTTTTATGACAGTTGAATTTGATACTGTGATAATGCAATTTGGTTAAAATACTTTGTAAATTCATAACTTGTGAAAAGAGAATTGTTGAAAACTATGTTGGGTGTTCTAGAAATGGACACTAAATGCAAGTCGGTAAAAAATTTTATTCTAGCTAAGAGTGAATAAGGCTATCAAAAATATGAGAAAAATCATAAAAAAATGAAAAAGATTTAGTGTTCATATTTCTTCACACATATTCCTAAATTCTTATTCAATTTTAGAGAGACTGAAATGGGAAACTATTTAGGAAAACCATGGTTAGGGTAATGGCCTGGTCTCACTCCAAGTGAGGGAAAATGATTATGCATTTATCGGTACTAAGTGAAAGTGAGATTTTAAAGGTATGCCTGTGTCTTCTATTTCCTCAATTTTTTTGTTTTAAAGGACATTTCCAAGAAATAGTAACTGTCATATAAAAGACCACATGCTGATGATGTTAACTTCTCAGAGTCAAACTTCAGATGAAGCCTCATCCATGAGTATCAGAATCAGGGTCAAGTGCTAACACAATAGCTTGAGGGTTTCTATCCCATAGATCCTCTAATCCAACATGCACCAAAGTGAACACATCATTTGCCTACATGTCTGCTTTCTAGTGTACTACACGTTTCATCCTGAGGGGAGACAACATTGTCCTGGACACTCTGCCTAGCACAGGAGTTGTCTTTTTTTTTTCCATATCCTTTACCTACATGACATGCAGGTTCACTAACAGGTTCTACTAAGTTTCCATCCTAAATATTTCATGAAACCAACCTTTTTTTTCCTATCCATACGATTATTCTCTTAATCCAGATTCTCAACATCCCCACCAAAAATAAAACCTCCTACCTGGTTTCCCTACATTCAATATGTTTCCCCATAAATACATTCTCCACAGCCTCCAGAATGTTCTACCTAAAATACAAATCTTAAGAACTCATATTTGTACTTAACAACTTTCCAAATGGTTTCCTTTTCCTATAGGATAAACTACCTATTTCTTACTATGATCTAGCTTATTTCTGTTACTCCTTGTCTTATACTTCCCATTCTAGAAACACTGCATTACTTGTTAATTCTTTGACTACAAACATGCATTTACTGATGTATTTGTTTTTAAATGAAATATTCTTGAAGTCAACCAAGATGGCAAAATAAGAACCTGAACTCCCCTTTTACCATGAACATACTGAATGTATAACTACACATGGAGCAATTACCATGAAAAGAAATCCAGAAACTGAGAAACTCCTATAATTTGAGTGAATGAGAAAAATACCCACATCAAAAAGGTTGGTAAAGCCTGAGACATGCTTTGCCATAGACCCATCCCCATCACAGTGCCATACTACTGAGAAGGAACTCCCAACTCCCCACTTCTCTCTGAAGAGTGAAGTATTCACAATCCATATTTAGTGCCTTAACTTTTAGGATTCTCATTTGAGGGATGGGTCTCCAAAATACCTAGTTGTGAAAGCAAATGAGGCTTGCATCAGGAGATTCAGAACCATAGAAGGAGGAGGAGAAGAAGGGAGGGGGGCGGGGGAGAGGAAGGAGGAGATGATGATGAAGAAGAAGAAGAAGTTGATTATGGGGCTGTGAGGACTCCCTGCAACTATCTCCCTCAGGGTTCAGCATGGAGGAAGTAGGCAAAAAGGAAAGAGGTCTATCTGGGTATTTTAAAAGCTGCTGTTTGAGGGACAGGCATCTAATTTAGCACACATCTAGGGGCTGACTAAGATCCTCCCTGGAGATTGGGGAAGCTGGTGGACCCTTTCCTTGCTTTCTTGCTCTAGCCAACTTCCAGCCACCAATTTTTTCCTAGAAAGAGCTTGTACACATGTCTGGTGTCCCAGACTTTTGTGATTGTTGTCTGAGGGGCAGGACCCCGGATCACCTCGTTTTGAGAACCAACAGGACTTGCACTTATGAGTCCCATAAATTGTAACAAAGAAAGAAGCATTTCATCACGGGTGCAGAAGCACCTTCCCTGCCCTCTATGGCTATACACCAGGGTCTAGAACAGAAATAAGAGCCAAAATGTTCATCTCCCAGTTTATCCCTGGAAGGGGTTTGACTACATGCTTTTCCAGCTGATGCCTAGGGACCCATCTTCCAATCAGCTTGCATCTGGGTGCAAAACCTGATCCTCTCCTTTGGGACAATGATAGGTTTTGGCATGCTCCCAACTACTGTAATCAGTCACTAAGAATGAAGAAGTTGGTTTGGCCAATCACAAAGATTTAAGGAACAACCCGAAACTTGGGCCAAGATAATTAACAAGGGTCATCTCCTACACAAGACCACTTCCTCAAGACTGAAAGAGGTGCCTGTTGGATTTCATACAGAAAACAAAACAGACATTCAAGGAAAATGAAGAAACAGAGAAATGCATACCAAACAAAGGAACAAGATTAATTTCCAGAAACAGAAGTTAGTGAAAGGGAGATAAAGGATTTGCTTGATATAGAGTTTAAAATAGTGGTCATTTAGATTGAATTGTGAAGAAATAGAAAATATGAACAGACCAATTACTACTGAAAAAGTTGAATTAGTAATCAAAACTCTCCCAACACAGAAAAGTTTAAGACCAGATAGATTCTTTGGGTGAATTCTACCAAACATTTAAAGAATAATACCAAGCCTCCTCAAAACAAAAGAGTAGGGAACACTTTCAAACTCATTTTACAAAAGCCAGGATTATCGTGGTACCAAAGCAGACAAGGACACTCCAAGAAACAAACAATTTCTTGCCAATATCCCTAGTGAGCATAGATGCAAAATTCTCAACAAAATATTAGCAAAGCAAATTCAATAGTACATTAAGAGTCATACACCATAATCAAGTGTGATTTGTTCTAGGGATGAAAGGAGGCAAGGTGCAACACCTGCAAAGAAATCAATGTGAAACACCACATTAACAAAATGAAGAATAAAAATCATATGATCATTTCAAAAGATGCAGAAAAAGCATTTGAAAAAAATCATCATTTCATGATACAAACTCTCAACAACCTGGGTGAACATACCTCAATATAACAAAGATCATAAATGACAAGGCTTCAGCTAACATCATACTCAACAGTAAGATCAAGAATAAGACAAGTTTGCGTATCCTCACCACTTTTTTCAACATAGCACTGGAAGTCATAGCCGCACAATTGAAAGAAAGAAAGAAAAAAAGAGGAAGGGAGAAAGAAAGGGAGAAAGAGAGGAAGGAGGGAGGGAGGGAGGGAGAGAGGGGAGGAAGGAAGGAAGGAAGGAGAAAAAAAAAGAAAAGAAATCAAAATGGGAAAGGAAGAAGTACAATTTATTCTCTTTACACATGACATAGTATTATATATAGAAAACACTAAGTCCTACCAAAAACCTGTTAGAACTAATAATTTCAGTAAAGTCACAGGATTCAAAATCAATATAAAAAATTGTGTTTCTATAATCAACAAAGAACTATCAAAAAGAGAAATTAAGAAAATAATCCACTTCATAACAGCATCAAAAAGAATAAAATAACATATACTTAATACTATAAAATTGATGAAAGAAATTGAAGAATATAAAATAATTGGAAAATGATTTTGTGCTCATGGATTGGAAGAATTAATATTATTAAAATGTTCATACTATCCAAAGTGATCTATAGATTCAGTGCAATCCCTATCAAAATTCCAATGGCATTGTTCACAGAAATAGGAAAAAAAATTCTAAAATTTACATGAAAGCAAAAAAGACCATGAGTAGTCAAAACAATCTTTGGAAAAAACTTAGGTGGAGGCAGCATACTTCCTGATCTCAAACTATATTACAAAGCTATAGTAAGCATAGTAAGCATAAAACATACGAAGTTACATTAAAAACAGACACATAGGGAAAAAAACCAAAAAAACAAACAAACAAAAAACCAGACACAAAGAATAGAATAGAGAACCCAGAAATAAATCTTTGTATATTGGGTTAATTAATTTTTGACAAAGGAGTCAAGAATATACCATAGGGAAAGTATATTTTCTGCAATAAACAGTATTTGGAAAACCAGATTGCCACATGCAAAAGAATGAAAGTGGACCCCAATATTATACCATACGCAAAAATGAACTCAAAATGGATTAAAGACATGAACATAAGACCTGAAAAATAAAACTCCTAGAAGAAAACAGGAGGTAAGTTCCTTAACATTGGTCTTGGAAATTTTTTTTTTTGACACCAAATGCAAAAATAAGTAAGTAGGCCTACATCAAACTAAAAATCATCTGCACAGCAAAGGGAAACCATCAACAAAATGAAAAGGCAACCTATGGAATGGGAGAAGGCGTTTGTAAATCATATATTTGATAATGGGTTAATATCCAAAACATACAAAGAACTTATTTATCACAATAGCAAAAACCAAAAATCTGATTAAAAATTGGGCACAGGCTCTGAATAAACATTTTTCCAAAGAAGACATACTGGTCTTGGCCAACTGGTACATGAAAAGGTGCTCAATATCACTAATCCCCAGGGAAATGTAAATCAAAACCATGATGAGATATTATCTCTCATTTTTTGTTACAGCTAGTATTAAAAAGATAAGAGATAACAAATGTTGGCAAGGAAGTGAAGAAAAGGGAACCATTGTATACTGTTGGTGGGAATGTAAACTGATACAACTATTACAGAAAACAGTATGAAGATTTCTCAAGAAATTAAAAATAGAGCTACCATATGATCTGACAATCCCACCTTTGGGTGTGTATGCAGAAGAAATGAAACTATCTTGAAGAGACACCAGTACTTCCATGTTCATTGCAGCATTATTCATACGAGCCAAGGTATGAAAGAAATCCAAGTGTCTGTCATTGCATGAATGGATAAAAAAAGTGCTATATATGACATATATATCATATGTATGATACATATGATGACATAATATTATTCAACCTTGATATGAATGAATCTGGAGGGCATTATGTTAATTGGAATAAGCTAAACAGAGAAAAACAAATACCGTATGGTATCACTGATATGTGGAATCTTAAAAAAAAAAAAAAAAAGTCAAACTCATAGTCATAGAAACAGAGTAGAAAAGTGGTTGCCTGGGGCTGGAGGGTAGGGAATATAGAGAGAGGTTGGTAAAGGGATACAAATATTCAATTTTAAGATAAACAAGGTCTGAGGATTAATGTATGAGATGATGATTATAGTTAATAACACTGTAGTGTATAATTGAAATATGTTAAGAGAGTGGAACTTAAATGTTCTCACAAGAAAAAAAGTATAAATATGTGAAGTGATAGATATGTTAATTAACTAGTTGGGGTAATCCTTTAACAATGAAATGAAAACATATATCAAGTAACCACACTGTGCATGCTAAATATCTTAATTTTATTTGTCAATTATAACTCAATAAAGTTGAAAATGAAAATTTAAAAAAAAGAAGTATTCCTCTTACTACATCCCCACTGCGCACCTATCTATAACCTCTACTTGACTCAGTTCATGTGTTAGCATTTGGTGACTCCCTCTTCCCCGAGCTCCAACATAAAATGTGCATTATAGATTCTTCTTTGTCTCACCATATTATCTTAGCCATATGCCTACTTGTTTCATTTCTTACTGCCCTTCTCACATGGTCTTCATCATTTGCTTACTTGAAGGAAGTCTGGGAATTTCTTTCTTTTTTTTTTTCCGAAGATTTTATTTTTTATTTGACAGGCAGAGATCACAAGTAGGCAGAGAGGCAGAGAGAGAGGAGGAAGCAGGCTCCCTGCTGAGCAGAGAGCCTGATGTGGGGCTCGATCCCAGGACTCTGGGATCATGACTGGAGCCGAAGGCAGAGGCTTAACCCACTGAGCCACCCAGGTGCCCCAAGTCTGGGAATTTCTTGGGAAAAGTTTCTGTTGGGTCATCTTTTTATCCAGTGTCAACCACAGTATTTGGAATATAGTAGTTTCTCGGACTTTATTAAATTAATGAATGAATTGAAACACTGTTTTCAATAAATATTTCTGGTACAGGATTGTTATCTATTAGGGTAAAATTCATTAAAATTCATTAAAATCCATACAATAAAAGCTCACAAACAACCTACAATGAAAATTACTTCTTTTCATTTTTAGACATTCTAAATTCATTTTTAAAAAAGGAACAAAAGCCTAACTTATTAACTTTAGACATATATTCTGGGTCATGTAGTTGATCTTCTTGAAACTGTGATTTAAAATTTTGCTGCATAAAAGAAAAGAATGTTGTCTCAATCTGGAAAAACTATTAACACTAATGTTATTCTTTATTTTAATTAAGGAATTGAAACTTCTATTTATAGTCTATTTATGTTTGCTTTTTCTCAGCCATTGGGGTCTTGTGTCTGGAACCAGGATTCCTTCTGCAGAAACTGCAGTCTTTGCTATCTTTTGCTGAAAAAGCATGGACCCTTTCTCCTTTCTATTGTTGTATTGCGTCCAAGCTTTTCAGATGGCCTACATTTTCACAGTTCCAGAAGATCAACAGAAAGAAAGGAGATGATCTCACATTGGTGAGACTTTGTTACTAGGAAGTATGGCACTGATTTATAATCCACTTCTGATAATGAAATCAGCTAAATTTTGCTCTATCAGTCGTTTAAATATTATCACACCCCTCCTCACACACAATAATAAAAGCTTTTTATTATGGAATAAAAATTAAAACTGTGCAGGCTGCATAGGATATATAATATCCTTAAGCATTTTAAAGCAGATTTAAAAGGGAAATTATTGTTTTGTGTGTTGAGACAAAGATTAAGTGAAACAAATTGAATTTTTACATATAATACTTATTTAAGAAAGTCTTAATGCTAAAAGTTATATTTAAACACATGCATAAAGGAACAGCAGCAACAACCAACCAAGCAGACAAACAAATGACAGAGTGGGTAGTATTTTTATTTCTTCCATGTTTTAATGTAATACACCTTGCTTTAGAAAACAATACTTATGGATAATTACCAAAATTTAACAGCAGAGGGCAGAAAATAGCAAATTCTGTTTCTTTAGGGAAGGCTACTCTATTCACTTATAAATCTAGTAGTTTTGAAATTTTCAAAATTGATTTTATTACTAATCAATTAGAGATATATTCTTGAAGTGAGAAGTTTCTAAGTATTCAAAATAAATTCTAGTATTCAAAATATATTCATTTTCATAACTACTTCAATTTAAATTTATTACATTTATATTGACATTATTCTATGCTTAAAAATATAAGCTGTATAAACATTAGAGCAAATTAGAAGGCGTTCTATGAATGATGATATAATGATACTAACATTTCAGGAAATGTATACATGTATGTTGTGAAATGTACATACATAACAGCCTAGTGAAACACACATTAATAGAATAACAGTTGAATTACAAGTAATACCTACTAAAATTTTTATTTCTATTTTCTATGTGAAATATAGCTTGTAATTAAACAGTAATATTTACCCTGAGTTCTTATAGTATTTGATAGGGAAAATGATGTATGATTCAGCAAATTCTTACTTTATATCATTTGCTTTTATAGAATGTAATTCAGTTATTTTGAGTTAATCTTTGCCTTTGAGTTTGAAATAGATTAGTAGGAAAACGGTTTTTGAAACATTTTTTAAAGAAAAATTCAATTGACACTGATCTACACTGTAAATATCGTTTCTCCATATTTAAGCTCCTTTCTCCTTTCATTCCAAGTTACTTTGTATGAAACTGGAGCTCTTGCGGGAAAAACTAGATGGAAGAAAAAAGAAAATATCTGGAAAAGCATTTTTTTAATTTTGCTCTGAGAAATTATTTATTCATTTATATATACTTTATATATACATCATATATTTCAAATAGGGAATAATATCAGATTATTTTTTGTGCCTTACATCACAACTAGTGATTGACTAGATAAGATTAACTTAACTATTCTTTATATTATAAATTTGGATATATTTTTATTTATATCTTTTTTATTATTTTTATCCTTATTTAATTTTTAATAAGCTAAATGCATTTAATTCACAGGGCCTGTTTTATATATAGTGAATTTCTTATTAACTGACTGAAATTCTTGGTGATAAAATTGAGAGGTTTTTTTGCTAAGGTATTTTACTAAGCTCAGTACTAGATTATGGATATTTCACTTCCTGGTTTAGGAATAAATATGTAAAATCAAAAGCAGGGGAAGACCATAATTTGGTATCACAAAGTTATAGGATTTGAGGGCCATAGAGGCCACTTTGCCCATCTTTCTCATTTCTAAAATGGAGAAATCAAGCCCAGGAATGATTAAGGGGCAAGTGTGAGGTAACAGTTAACAAGGAGGTCATTGGAATGATATTAGTGTGATAATGCACAGGAAGGCAGCATGACAGATTAACACTTAGCATTCTGAAATATTAGCAAGTTAATCCTTTAGTATTGTGGGTTCCAATCTACTGCCGTCCGGAAACAATCCCTTGTACTCAACCTTTCTTTATTTCTTTGTTTAAATCCCAAAAGCCATAAAACTTAAGAATTTCTGATGCAGCAGAAGGAATTGCCAGAGCAGGTTTCCAGGCAACTGCTTGGCAAGCAGTGAGAAGTGCATAAATTTCGTGAGGGCAAGTCTAGTCTTAGGTCCTCCCCATCAACTCCCTTTCCACTAACTTCTAATCCCTAACCTCATTTTTTCTTTTGCAGTGATCTTAAGCTCATGGGTTTAAAGTGATGAAAACTTAGCTTACTTTCTTTGAGCAGGGATTTCTCAAAACTCAGGGTCAAAACCGGTGGGATTTCCAGTTTCTCACTATGTCCCTGGGAAAGACTGTGCAGCTCCACGCCCTTTCTGGACTCACTTCATCTTTTTCTTTCTCCTAGGAGCCTTTCCTTGAAACGGAGTCTTCTGCTTTCAGTAAAGAAAGGGCTTCTAAGGATCCAAGTCTACATGTCTTTACTATAGAAGGGACTCTGCAGTGAAGTATGTGAGACCTGCGCTCGGCTGGCTCTGCAAGCTGGCATTAAGACCCAATAGAACACACTATAAAGATGGAATATCCATACAAAGTATTTCAAAGATTCAATCTTGATCTCCTCCCATGCGTCTCTAGCCTTTGAAGAAAGAACGTGGGTTTTTTCCTTGGATGCTGGCTACATCACATTTAGCAAAACTTCACGATTTTGGAACAGTTCTTCCATGGGTATTTTGTTTTCTTGTTTGCTTTTTGGCTGGGTCAGGTGAGGTGGATGATAGCTTTTCTACATTGCTAGGTGAGTTTTCACAGGCAAGAGAAAATGAAAATAAAAATTACTTGAATGTAAAACAGCAGGGCCTGGTGAGAAAACGCTTCGCCGGCAACAATTAAGAATTCGGCTTCTGCACAGCAGCCGGAAATCAGCTTTGCTGCGTTTGGTCCAGGCTGGAGCATCTCAGCTGCCGCGGCGGCACAAAGGTAGCTCGAGGCTGGGGGTAGGGGGGGTGGCGGGGGTGGGGGGTGTCGCTGTCCTCGGTGCTGAAAAGCCAGAGCGCTCGGTGGGCGCGACAGCTCGCGAGACCCGAGGTCTATCCCAGTGGTAGCGGCTGCCCGGCTCTGAGCGGCGCTTCTTGAGCGCCGGGGCAGTGCGGGGTGCGGGGTGCGGGGGAGGGGTTGAGGGCGCGCGCCAGCAGCCTGCCGCGAGTCGCGCACGCGCGCCTGGGACTGCCTGCTCTTCTGTGACTTGCGTGTGTGTGTATGTGTGTGTGTGTGTGTGTGTGTGTGTGTGCGCGCGCGGGCGCGCGCGTGTGTGAGACAGAAGGGAGAGGGAGAAGAGAGCGCGAGAGAGGGTGAGTGTGTGTGAGTGCATGGGAGGGTGCTGAATATTCCAAGACACTGGAACCACAGCGGCAGCTCCGCTGAAAACTGCATCCAGCCAGTCCTCCGGACTTCGGGAGCGGGGACAGGGCGCAGGGCATCAACGGCCACCAGCAGAACCTGGGAAATAGGAATTCTTCTGCCTCCACTTCAGGTTTTTAGCAGCTTGGTGCTAAATTGCTGTTTCAAAATGCAGAGGATCTAATTTGCTGAGGAAAACCGCCAAGGAAGAAAGAGAAGGAAAAGGAAAAAAAAAAGGGGGGTATTTTGTGGATGCTCTACTTTTCTTGGAAATGCAAAAGATTATGCATATATCTGTCCTCCTTTCTCCTGTTTTATGGGGACTGATTTTTGGTGTCTCTTCTAACAGCATACAGATAGGTAGGTACCCTTTGTGCTCTGCTTTTGAATGTGCATAATTTGGTGGTAATCTTTGTTCACAGTGGACAAATTAATTCATGTCATGTAGACTTATGTCATACCTTGACTGCATTCCAAATTTAAACTGCCTAGAATATACATGTTTTTCTTAGCATGAAGAAAAGGGAAAAGGCTATGGTTTTGATACAATAGAGGAAAAGGTCTTCTCATTTCTGATCCCCAAATTTTATTAATTCTGCCTTAACATTTTCCTGTTTGTTCAGATCCTCTAGGGGGTATGAATGCAAAGCTTGTGGTTACCAGGGAAGGCTAACGTTTCTGGCCACCTACCTTGCCCTCAGACTCTCATCTGTGTCTTGACCCCTTAGCTACCATTTGGAGATCAGCTCCCCGCTGCTCGAGTCCCTTGATGTGTTTATTCGGCCTATTAGCGAGAATAAGAGACTCCCGGGCTGTTGGGCGCTAGCGGGCTCCCCTCCTTTCCTTCCCTGGAACTGACACTGTTCTGCTTCGTGTTTGTTCTTTGCAGGGGGGCTATTTCCCAGGGGCGCCGATCAGGAATACAGTGCATTTCGGGTAGGGATGGTTCAGTTTTCCACTTCGGAGTTCAGACTGACTCCGCACATCGACAATTTGGAGGTAGCAAACAGCTTCGCAGTCACTAATGCTTGTAAGTAATGAATATTCATGTCTTTTGGATGCCGCACGAGGAGCGCCCGCGAGTGTGGAGTGGTGTGTGTGTGCTTCTGTGTGTCACTGTGTGGGTGTGAGTGACTGCACACGCGCGTGCGTGTGACGGCGTAAGGAGAAAGTGGCTGCAATCTCGGGGACCCCCGCTGGCGGGGGTTGGGTGAAGAGGGAGCAAAAGGCATCGAAGAGTGTGCGCACTAGGGAAGTGGGGTGGGGACTGGAGCTGGAGGGGGCTTCCTTAGGTTCTGGGGATTCTAGCTTATCTTGAGTGCCTCAAGAGAAGCCCTCTTTGCCCCCCCCCCCCGCCCCGCCTTGCGCGACTGGTGGTACCTTGACCATAGAGAACACGTTTATTCCCCTGGGCGCACAGTCGGGCTGCTGGGTAGATGCCACGGGGGACAGCCGGAGCCCAACCGCCTGCCCCGGCAGCTGCACTCCTCTCTTGACCTCGGATTTAAATCCACAGGCCCAGCTCGTGTTCGTCGTATGGGCCCCGCGAGCCCTAGATTACCCGCTTCGACGGGACAAGTTAAAATGGTTCTGGAGTTGGGTTCGGGGTTGTTACATAACGCCCACCCGAGGGGCGCGGCGAGGCGCGGCTAGAAGCGACGCTGACGCAGGCGGGCGGCCGGCCCGGTCCCGTAGGGGTGGAGGGGGAGCGCTGTCAATTTCTCGGTGCTCCGCGGAGCCGCAGCCTAAGTTGAAGGGGGTCATTCTGCGGGGGGCGCCGCGATCAGCTCGACGGCCGGGTGCGCGTGGTTCTCAGGTAGCAGGGCTCCAGCAAAGGCAGTGAGAGGAGAAGGACCCGAAAGCCGCTGGATCCGGCCGAGTTTGGAAATCTGAAGAAGTCGCAGATCAGCCATTTTAGTGTTTGCATTATCCGTATTAGCCCTACCACTCTGGTCAGGCTTCCGGGACACGCGATGAAGCTCTGTCAAGGCTTCATGCAAAGGAACAGATAGAATCCAAGCCGTTCTCTAAAGGGTTCAATGGAGAGGCTCGCGGGCTCCTGTCCCGGCGCTCCCGCCCCTGCGACGGCCGTGGGCAGTGCAGCCGCCTCCACTGTACCTTCCTGCCCTCTTCCCAGCAGCTGCCATCATTTCCTGCCGACCGGGTTGGGAGATTCATTCCTGCCTTAATGCTCGCAGGTTTTATTAAATAGTTAACAGTTTCGGGGTGTGGGTCGCAGATGGCTCACCCTCCACTTCGGCTACAGAGTAGAAGGGCCAGCGGAAAATTACCACAGAAAAAGCCCATCTGTAGTGTTCCTACATTAGGCAAACTGGTTGTCATCTCAATTCCCCATACTGAGCCTTAATCATATATTTGATAGGTTAGCTTGAGTATGATATCAGGAACAACATCAACTCATTTTGAAACTACCACCGCTTGGATGAAGAAATGGAACAATTTGCGTTTACTGGTAGAACAAGGGCATTATTATGGTTGTGTTAAATGTCTAGAATCCAATTTTTTATAAAGAACCTATTTAGAAAGGCTTCAGTGCCATATGTTTCCTTCAAATGTTGATACCAAAGGAGAGAAGAAACTGAAGCCATGAGCGTGCAGGGAGAGATTGAGAGAGAGACTTAAAGTGGATTTGCAGCTTAAAAAAAAAAATCTCTGTAGAAAAATATTAAGAGTACCTTGAAAAATTTCAGTACATACATACATAGAAAGAAGCCACCGTAGTTTAATTATTGAGGATTTTTATCCTTGACCTATTAACCGACCAGATTTAGGTTATTTATTTGATTTGCTATCAAATTTCTATTTTTTCCTTGAATTATGAGTTTAACCTATGCCTGTGCTATCTAACGGTATGTAATTGTATACTAATGGTTTGGTTTGAAAAGTAATGGTTTGAAAATGGTTTGAAAAGTAATGAAATTAAGGCAAGACTGATTATTAGGAGTATGTAGATTCCTAAAGCACTTGAAAGTGATCGACAGGTACACTTTTGAAAATGGCCCACGTTTGAGAAGTGCACTCATTGGTGAAAATAGCGAGAGGGTCTGACTGAGAAAATAACAGATATGTCCACTGAACAAAATGAATATTCCTTGATTCTAAGAGATGTTGTATGACTGTGCTGGAGCTTTGTAAAGAATAAAGCTTATTTTTGGTTTAGATTAGGTGACTGGTTTTAGGTATTCCATCTCAATATTTTTGAATAGATTTATTTTTAATATAAATTGTATTGAAATAAGTTATGCAGATAGAGAATGTATATATATTAGCACATATATAACTCCTTGAATTTCCACAGAATGAATACATCCATGGCACCTGAATTTCATCAAACACACACACACACACACACACACACACACTACACACACATGATTTAATTTGTTTGACAATACTTCTGAGAGATGGGGAAAATGAAATCTTCATTTTGTACGGATTTTTTTGTTTTTCTCAGAAAATGAATCTGAAATAAAAATGCATGTCTACAGATCCCAAAATTACTCTCCCATGGGTTACTATCCTAATACACTAAAACAAATTGTGGTGAGCACTGAATGCCTTTTTAAGTTTGGCATGTGCCACTGCCATGTTATAAGTAGTCTTACTGATTGCTAAAGAGAACTAATGAGACATTGTTGTACAAAAGAGACACATGGGATAGAATTTTCTGGAGTTGACATTGAGTCATTGACTGAGTAAACTACTTAACATTTGTGACTCAGTTTCTTCATTCCTTTAGGAATTTCACAATCTAGAGCTTATAAAATGAACTGGAGTGTTCATAGTCTTCTTCATTTCTTTTTGTTTTGCCAAGGGCAGGAGAAGAACGTGAAATTAGTTTAACTCCTTATGTTCATGTAAACTACAACCATGAAGTCAATAGTCAAGAAACGAATGGAAATCTATAATCTCAAATTTGTCAAGATGAGTTTTGATCATTTTAACCCTGCTTAAGGTTTTTCTCCTATGCTTGGCCTTTGTTTGCTTGCTTTTTCAGTCAGGGAAGTCCATGATTCTTTATTATATGAAGTGGAAGCAGAGGCATCAAATGTGTTGATAGCTAAAAACAAAATGACTTCCTCTCATTTTCTCCAGAAATCTAAGGAATTCTGTTCTTTAACTCCGTTATTAAAATATGTATCATCATCAGTCAATTTTCATAAAGTAGTTTGTTGTTTTACCTAGTTTAAAAATCTCATAGTTAAATGTATGTATTAAGAAAGTGGAGTTTTATAATGTAGTAATATAATTTCTATGTAGAAAAGAAATTAATTTCCTAATATAGTTTTATTCCTGAGATAAAGGAACTTATTTGGAAATGTCTAGGTTGACATTGATTTAAGGATCTAGCTCTGTTCACCAAATGCATTAAGGTAATGCAAATGAAGTGAAGTCATTATATTGTCAACTGGGTAAAATGACTCCTGTGTAGGGCACCAGCTTCCACATCCTTCCCTTTCGCAGTCACAGTGGGATAAGGAAAGTACCTATTCCCATTTGTTTCCATGGGTACCTGAGGAAACAAAGACAGATTTCTAATTCTTTTTTTCTCTCTGACTCTACACCTCCTCCCTCCTCCTTTCCTTTTCTCCTTCTCTTTTTTCTTAGCTAGAGATAGTACTAAGATTTTTATTTTTTCTTGAAAGCTGTTAAAACACGAACCTTTAATATGAGAAAATACAAACCATAAAACCAGGAAAAAAAAAAGACTATCATCTGATGTGTTCAATAATTCAGACTAGTGATGGGCTTCAAGAATTCTTTCCTCCCTCCCTCCTTCCTCCCCAAATTCCCTCCCTTCCTTCCTACCCTCCCTCCCTCCCTCTTTCCTTCTTTCCTTCCTTCTCTCCTCCCTTCTTTCTTTCTTTCCTTCTTCCCTGACTCCCACTTCCTCCCTCCCTCCTTCCCTTCCTTCTTCCCTCCCTCCCTTCCTTCTTTCTTTCCTTCTACCCTCCCTCCCTCCACCTCCCTCCCTTTCTTCCCTCTTCCCTTCCTTCATTCCTTCCTTCCTATCTCCCTGCCTCTCTCACTTCTTTCCCTCCCTCTCTTTCCTTCCTTCCTTCCCAACTCTCTTCATTCTTTCAATGTTTATTGAATGCCTTCTGGTTGTCAGAGAATAAATGAATACTTTTCTCATAGAACTTCATTTTTTTCCCTAATCTTTTCCTTCTGTACTGTTTTGAAAAGTTTTCAAAGTCTTATAAACCTTGAGGCCTTCAGTGTGCCTGGCCACCTTGGTCTTGTCTAAGAACCTTTGAGGATGTGAAGATATTCTAATTGTTCTTATACAAAAGCAATGTATTACAAAAACTCAGATATTTTTGAAAATAATAAATTTGATTTTGTTATATGTGTACACACTACATATTGTAGTCAACAAAATAGCAGATTTTAGGAAAATACTAAATATTTTTACATTCTCAAAACATTTAATAAAGTAGTACTGTGCTCATTACCAAAATTTCTTTAGAACAAAACTGTCTAAAGTGGGTACAAACATGAATATTGGATTCCATAGGACTTTAGAATGAAAATTTTTGAACATTAAATTTCCTCTTCAAAATCTTTCCTATTTCTTTTCGTGAATGACTTTGACAAATTATTAGCTTATTTTAGAATAGTTTAATAATTTTATACTTTAATTCTATAAAATAAATTATAAAAATATTTAAAGAAATAACAGATAAAAATCTACTTTTTCTCTAAGCCAGCAGATGGGGATGTTGGAGGAAATATAGTTCTTTCATAAAACTGTTGCGCACACTAAATGCCTTTTGAAACATTGTAAACACTTTTATTTAGGGAAATTAAAAAAACACATAAATGGCATTTACTTTGAAAAACTTTACTTAAAATACTCTTTGAAAAAGAACTTTGAGAAAGAACTTTGTTTTAAAAACAAAGTGCCTTTGATTTTATATAGATTATCTTGAATATCTTCATAAAATTGATTAATATAATAATTAATAAAGGCATCCAGAGACAGGGTTGATAAATGCTCTCAGAAGAAAGAAAGTTCTAAAATTTTATTTTATTATTTATTTTTTGTTTTTTTAACCTTGATTCTTCAGATATCATTTTTAAGATGTATATCTTATCATTGAATTTTCACTGTGAATTATTGAAATTCTATATCTGTGTTCACCAAATTAATTCATGTTTGCTAAACCTTTATTGCATTTTGCATGAATGCAACTGTATGTATGTATATGTGTGAGCATGCATATGTTTGTGTATGGTTAGAGATGGGCTATTGTGTCTTGCCATTTTTATTGAGGCAATTACTAAAAACCTGGAGTTACCAACGTATGTAAAAATTTCACAAAACTAGAATCAACTTGGATGCTATTAAGCCAAAATAAGAATTCATGGTGTGAAGAAAACCATGAATACATGTACCAGAACACAATACCTTACACCTAGTGGTGTAAATATTGTTTTAGTCAGTTGGAGGTTACAAAGAAAAAGCTCCTGATATGTAAGAATATTTAATTTGTCATTAGGTTTTTGTAGTTAAACTTTCATACTTCACTTATCACTAGAGAATTTCAAGAAAATGGTACATTATATTAAACAAAAATCAAAGAATCGCATCAGTTGGAACATTCTATTTTAGGATAAGAGAAATTAAGTATTTAGATAAAAAATACTATATGAAATGATACAAACTTAATGAGAATTTATCCCTGTGCTACTCCTTTTTGAGGGCTTGCAGGCTTAACCTGCTGACTCAAGAGGTATGGAGCATTTCCGTTTTACATCAAACCTTTAAAGTGATAAGGTCATTGCACTGTGACATTATGACAATAGAATGCTGATTCATGCTCAGACCTCAGATCCTCTCATAAACTCTTCCAGTAACACCCTAAAAACTTTTGAACTTCCCCTAGAGCCCCCCAAATTTTAAAGAAGGCTGAAAAGTGCAGTTGTTTCCTAATTATCCCAGCATGTATTGCTGTATAATTAACTTTTCAGAGAATATGTTTTTTTCCTTCCTCTTCCTCTCTTCCTCCTCTTTGTCCTCCCCTTTTTAAAAAAGTCAATGGAAATAATCTGCAGAGAAAATGCAGGAAATAAAATTTAAATTTAAATAGAGGTTTTTTTTTTTTTAAGTGAACAAAGGGTATATTACACAGAGCTAAAATCTTGTATTTTATTTAAACATTTTATTGGGATGGTAATGGGCACTGGATAAATTATGTTTCCTTTCCTTTTTTTAAAAAAACTGGATTCTACTGAAGTTTCCATAGATATTATTAAAATATTAGCTCTTTTTATGGCAATGTTCCATCAAAATTTCTGAGATTTTTCTCTAGTGCTTTGAGTAACGAATTGCCAAAAACCTCTTATATGACTAGGTCTCTTCAATACAATAAGGTAATTAGTTGTTGAATTCAAACTTAAAATTTCAAAATCCCCCCTGATTTAAAACATTTCAAACATCAAAATGTTTTTCAAAGCTGTTTTTTCCAATTTGGGGGAAAAAAAAAGATGAATGTGGTTCTCACCGTGGTAAGAATCTGACACCCATTATTTTTCAGTACTATTCATTTTGTCATTTTTGATAATTTTAATTTATAGAATGAACTCATTTAAAAATTAACTTGGGTAATAAAAATGTGGCTTTCTTAAAGGAGGCAGGATCATGCCATTGTTGTCTTTGTATCCTTCAGAAACCCTAGTCTAGTTTCTAGTGCACTGAGGGACTTGATTATTTATCTACTAGACACATTTAATACTATAGCAGATTTTCTTATTACAGAATTATACTTTTTAAAGTCAGAATTTTTCTTTTCCTCTCCATTTTGGCTTCAAAAGAAACAGCTTCCTTGGTGTCTGCCTCATATCCTATTTAGATCGAAGTGTAATATATTTTTCATTTTCATCTACAAGCTAGATATGTTCAACATTATCATCTTTCTTCCTTAAGATACATTGCTATACGTGAAAGCGGTTTATTGAAGATAAGTAGAATACACACTTTAAAGAGGATTTACAAATGCTGTTCGGGTGATGCCAAAGCCAAGTTGCTAGTGGTTGGAATGAGAGTCCGTTATGAGGGCCCTGAGAGTTATGGGTGTGCTCAGCTTCCATTTTAGTTTTGGATTTTTCTCAAAATGTGACTATACATATTCCTTGAAGGGCCACAAGATTGTCATTCTCCCCCTACCCCCAGAATATAATATACCACAATTTTCTCTGTTTATTTTTTCATGCAAATTTTTAAAAAAGTACCAAATTATAAGTTTTTTTCTTTTAGCAGATATCTCAGAATGAGGAGTTTGTGGACACAGTTCTTGTTGTATACCAGTTGCTCTAATATTTGTGCTAATGCATACAATTTTTTTTATATGCATGCTTTTTTTTTACCTTTAGGATTTATTTTCTAGTAATTTAGTTATGTCCCTTTTTTATTCTATGCATCATTTGCTTCAGCAAAAATCCCTCAACTTTTTATTATAGACTTATAGTTTTTGTACATTAACTAACTTATTGAAAAAATCATTTGAAATGCTTACTATTGATTTGTAGCTTAAGGTCAAAGACAATTTTAAAATTGAGAGCCTTGATGTTTATAAGTCTCTTCAACTGGATAGAACAAATAGGTTTGGGAGAATACAGATTCATTATAGGAAGGAAATTTATAAAGAGTTTCTTAGATGGGTTTAATTCTCATATCTTTTCACATTTCTCAAATTAATGATATATGCACTCATCATAGTTTTACTATTTAGGTTGTTCTTTTAAAGAATTTTAAAGCATAGTGTTATATAGTTTATTTATGGGTTTGTTAATACTTATCTTTTTTTCCTCATTATTTCAGTATTTAAAAAATAAGCACAAACTGGGTTGAACTAAATACCTGAATTTCAGTATGTCCAAAATGTTTTGAATATGTCATATTTTTTATGGAATTTATTAACCCTTCAGTACAATTAATTTTAATTGATAAGTACTGTGATATTCACTGTTTAAAAAAGATTTCATTCACTTATTTGAGAGAAAGAACATGAGCAGAAGGAGGGGCAGAGAGACAAGCACACTCCCTATTGAGTGGGGAACACAATGCATGAGCTGGATCCCAGGACCCTGAAATCGTGACCTTGATGATGACGTGAGCCGAAGTCAGATGCTTAACCCATTGAGCCACCCAGGTGTCCCTGAAATTCATTTGTTTTATGGTCCTCTGATACTTTTGCTCTGGTTGAGCTTCAGTGAACCTCACAACATGCTCATTCAATGCAAATATTTTTGGTCTTATATTTCTAAATACCCAGTTATACTATTAGAAATGATAGAAATATGGTTATATAAACTGAATAAACTGTATGCTTATTATTAAGATATAGTGAGGTGTTACCTGATTCTTCATCATTGTAAGAGAATATGGCCTTAGTTGATCATTTCTAACTTCAACATAAATTTAATTGAAACTCAAGTTACATAATTTGATATAAGAAAAGATTTTCTCAACCTATAAGCCTTTGCAGCTGATATCAAGGCTTTACTTTACAATCCTGTTTTCTTTCAGATTTAGTTTTCAATTCCCCTAGCACTGGTGTTCAGTTCATTGCAGTTATGGATGTCAGCAATTTGATCATGTTTTTTATTTCTTATGCAAGACTAAAAGGATAGAACTAAATACATATTTTGAAATAAATATCTTCAGGCCAAGGGGAAAAATATTTCTTTTTCTTTATTGTAAATTGGAATTGCCAGATTTCTTAATGTGTGGGAAGAGGGGCATGGAAAAGAGGGATAAACTCCAAGAGGCAGTTTAATGTGGTATACTAGGTAGAGCGATAGGACTGGAAATTCTTCTGTTGAAGCTTCTCTTTGGCTTGGAGTCTCCCAGTTTGCAAGTCTATGGTCAGTCTTCATGTACACTGGCAGTGAACTACTACAAAACAGTGAATTCTTACATTTATATTATTTTTGACAAATAGAAACTATTGACTCCTTCCAGAGAGAGACAAAAAGGAAAAGAGACATTATGCATCCTTTTATGTAAAACAACAATTTTAGGCACTTTATCGTTCTAACCTTGTAAAAAATTCATCCTTGGACAAGGTAAAATTCTGACTGAAAAGTTTTGGAAAACGTAGATAAAAATATGTAATGTGGCACATCCTACTAGACTTTGAATTGGGGGGGGGCATGCACTGAATCATAGTAAACTTGACCTCCTGCTTGGGGTACCCGAGACATTGTAGCAACTGAACAACTAACTGCTTGATAAATGCTAATAGGGCTCAACAGTAGAACACAGAAAAATTTGTCTTTAGTGTGTTACCCTGTGATGATATAGTCATATCATATGTTAAATATTATTTAACATCTAAATAATATTTTAACAATCCTAGATATATTGAAAGTATATTAGCATCTTAGAAGAATAGTTAACAAATTTCCTTTAAAGATTTTATTTATTTATGTGAGAGAGAGAGAGTGAGAGAGAAGTCACAAGCAAGATGAAGGGTAGAGGGAGAAGCAGGCTCCCCACTGAGAAAGAAGTCCAACAGGGGGCCCGATCCCAGGACCCTGGGATCATAACCTGAGGCAAAGGCAGATAGATGTTTAACCAACTGAGCCCTTCAGGCACCCGAATATCCAACAAAATTAATTATAATTCACAAACAATATATAGTTTTTATCATTAAAGTTAATTATTTAAACAAAATTTAAGGCCATTTTGGCACTGAAATGCTGAACATAATGCGTAGTTTCAATCCGAAGAATAAGGATTATAAGGTAAAGGATGATCAGTTTGATCAATATATTTGAAAATATTTATCTTATATATTTTCATGATACTAACTTGGAACATTGTTAACTTACTCCTCATGGGCTTCATGTTAAGTTATTTATTGTGGATTACAGATATTTAAAGGGACTGTTTTCAATCATTCAGCTACCACAGAAATAGCTCCTACAACTCTAGAGTTGGAGGAGGGGCTTCCTTTAAAAAAAAAACAAACTCTCATCCCAAACCTTTGGCAAAGAAAGTTCTGGAAGCAGTGAACTCTATGGGTGGTAGGAAAGGTGTGTGCTTTGCTAGTTTTTCTTCAAAGACACATTGAAACTTATGTCATGATTTTTTCTTTATTTGTGTCTTGTGAGGAATTGAAAATTTTCAATCTTGCTTTTAATTTCCATAGGAAATGGAGATATTGAGCTTTATAATTCCCAAGCGTTTCACAATTTATAGCTTCATTTGTTTAACATGTTTTTAGTTTTTACAGATTTCTGGTGTTATTACTGATTTACACTTGGAGAGGAATTTTTACGAAGAAAAGCAACAATTCACAGGGACTATCAAGGAATGATATAGTTTTAGTTCTTTGATGGGAATGACTATAAATCCTCATTTTTATACTAAGAACACAGACAAGTCAAGGATTGTCATCTTAATGATAAAGGCGCGCACTTTGCTGCCCTGATAACATGGAAGACAGAATACTGTTGGCTAGGAATTGGAACTTGGAACCAAACTCTAGTCCTATTGTTGAATGAGTGACATTAGACAAATTTAATGTCAGTAAGTCTCAGTTTCCACCTTTGTGGAAAAGAATCATACGTTAGAGGGTTGTTTTGAAGATACACCGTAGGCATAAAACATTGCATACTATGTTTGGCGCATCTATGTGCATGAACATTAGTGAACTTTTATTATTACTTCCTGTATTAGGAACTTTAGGTAGTTTTGATGTGTGTTGATATAAGACATGAGAGATAAAGAAGAATGTATTTCTGATTTCCTGTTAGAATCTTTTTCTATTATTTTTATACCAGGGCATAACATATGCTGTTTCATGGAAAAGAAGAGACTAGTAAAATAAACCGCATAAACCACTTAAAGTTATGTTTGGTGCACTAGAGTATGAAAATGATTTTTAAAAACTGAGGAGTCAAAACCAAGTGATAACACAGCTTTCCCTTTGTAGCATATCACCTATTATTAGGATGTCAGTAATTAGGAACTCTTCTATCCCTGGTAGAACTTTCAAGCACATAATTAATATATTGCTTGATATCTTTTTGAACTGTGCACAATATGGATTCCTAATGTTTTATTTCACTTAATTAATTAAATTATATTTATTTAAGTGAAAAGCGATCAAGAGACCAGAGGCCTTGAAATCAGGCAAATACAGATTTGAATATGATCGGTAGCTTTATGATACAAAGCACATTTTTTTTTCTCTTTGTAGGATGAGGCTGTTTCCTTCTCACACCTGATGTTATTGGAGGTTTAAATGAGAAAATAAATGGCCCTGATTTCTTTGTCGTGAATGATCCAAATATTTCCTTCTTCTGTGTGTCCTAGCCCTTCACTGAGAACTAAACAGCAGGGTCACAGCAATTGAGGAGAATAAAATGCTTGCCTTCAAAGAGCTTATGTATTTGATAGCTTTATATTTATGTGTAACTTTCATCTTTTCAAAGCACTTCTATATCAGTTTGGTGTTTACTATTGGTAGCTCTGTAAAGTTTATGGGTTAAATAGCATTATTATACTGATTTCCAGATGATGAAACAGGAATGAAGCGAATTGTTCTAAGCTACTGCAGGTTTATGGAGGAGCTCTTGCCTGGAAAACAGGCCTGCTGCTTCCTGGGCTAGAGCCTTTCCCCAGTCCTAGGTGGCAGTGAAGCTAGAGTGTTCAGATGAGCATATGTGATTTTAAAATGACTCCAAAATTTACTAGTGATGTGACTCTGCATATATCGGCTAAGCTTTTAGTCCTTTTTCTTCCTCTGTAAAATGGGAGTCATTACGATACCCGCCTCATAATATAACTGTCAGATTTAAGTGGTAATAGTTGCCCGATATAATAGAGTGATTAATTGCTAATTTTAGTGGTTTCAATCCCCTTAGTGTATATTAGTCACATATACTTGGCTCCAACCTTTTATTTTTTAAGATTTACTTATTTATTTGAGAGAGAGAGAGAATGAGAAGATTGGTGGGGGAGCAGAGGGAGAGGGACAAGCAGACTCCCCACTGAACACAGAGCCAGATGTGGGACTCAATTCCAGGACCCTGAGATCATGATCTGAGCCCAAATCAAGACTCAGACACTTAACCCACTTAACCAGCTGGGCCACTCATGTGCTCCTTGGCTCCATCCTTTTAGATGCATGAAAGAGAAAGTAGCCAAGGAGAGCTAATTTAGCTCTCTATGTAATTTTCAAATTAATGAGCTTCTTTAATATGGCCATTCCAACTAATATTAGGACTAGGGTTTTATTCTACTTCACTTTTAGGAAACTGGTGAATGTGCACACCTTACAATAATTTTAGGGTGTTTTTGATCCACAAATCTCCCTAAAATTCAACAGATTAAACAGAAGGAACTGAAAATCATGAATAAGTTAACAAAAATGTATACTGCGGTTAGCTTTAATTGTGAATATCTAATTTTATTCAGTAACCACTTTTAATACTAATATATTTGAATAAGTAAAAATGATGGTAGATATTTCCCATGAATAGCGTGACATTAAACACAGGACATGTTCATTGTGACTTCTTTCCTGTGGATCAGTTATCTGCAATCTGCTGCTGGTTGGTTGGTCCATTGTCATCTTCCTTACAAGTTCCTTTCTCAACATGAATAAGAGAGGCTCTGTTTTACTGTATTTGTCTCAAAAATGGAAAAACTCTTAAATAATTACTTGTCTAGAGAACACTATTTTTGGAGAATGGAAAGACACTTTTTCAGGGGATGTAACCACTGACAGCAAGTAAAAATAGGGAATTCCCGTAAATGAGCTAAAATTTTTCTTTGTTTATAAACTATCCATTACCTCATTTTGTGTTGAATTTCATTAATATGATTGTTGCCTTGTATTGCAGTAATCAGCATGTGAAATCTTTGGTGTAGTCAGAACTTGGGTCAAAAGTATTTTTTAAAGCAAATTCATATACAAGATACAGTTATATGGATGCCTTATGATTTGGACCTGAGGTAGAATGCATTGGGTAAAAGTCAAATGCTTATCTTCAAAATACTTATGTCTACCTTGTTAGTATGTGTCAAAACATCACGGATTTTTTTTTCTTTCTTTATCTCTTTTCTCAAACTTTTAGTAGATATCTGTTCTATGCCAATCCCTTGATGATATCTTAGGTAACAAAGGAAGATAATGATTTTATATTGGAAATTATTCATGGTTCCAAAATCTTTTTTATGGCAAAGGTAGTAGTTATTCTAGGATAGCTAGGTGATTTTCCTATTATGTTAATGTGTATGGTGTAGTCTTGGTTTCTAGACGGTTTATAAATATTATTAAGTACCTTGGAACTAGATTTAAATCTTAAGAGTAGAAATGGTAATTCTAAAAATTGTGAAGAAAACAGAAAATGGTCCTGATGGAAGCTGAAAAATAATGATCTTATATACTGAGTTAGAATATGTTGTTGAAAAATAGATGGCCCAATGAGGAACTAGTATTTCTAATTAAATGTGAATTGAAGATCTGTCAAAAAGAATTATTAAATTATAATTTTTGAATCAGATTTGGAAATGATAATTTATATTTTATTTTGTATGATTTTGTTTTTTTCCTTCTCTACCCAAAATTTTTAAGATGTTTGAACTGGCATACACTGTAGAAATTGCTGGGTGGTCTTTATATGAATTAATTACATGTGGGCTGTATTACATAATTATCATAAATGCTCTTTTAGCTTGTTACTAAAGAAACTAGTTGCAATTTTTACAATAGTAAGTTTTATGAAATAGTTAAGAATGTTGACATGCATAGTTATTTCAAGTAATTTGAACTTACATATTACCAGTTCTCTTATAATGTTAAGACAGATTTTATAAAATCTAAACTTTATTATTACAGCAGTTTGAGTGTTTTGGTGGCTCAGTTGGTTAAGTGTCTGACTCTTGACTTCAGCTCAGGTCATGGTCTCAGGGTCCGGAGATTGAGCCCCATCAGGTGCTGTGCTCGGTGAGGAGTCTGCTTGGGATTCTGCCAGAGAGCTGCCTTTCCCTCTGCCTCCCACCCCATGCTCATGCTGTCTTCTCAAATAAATAAATAAATCTTTAAGAAATTGATGTAGTTTTAATGTATAGAAAAATAGAAAAGAATTAAAATATTTGTGAATAATAACGTTTTGGAATTTTGAATTATTTAAAACTTAAAACATGGAAAAATTAAAATTTAGATTCTTAAGGTCTTTCTTAATATTTTAAGGTTTAAAAGTTCTGATGAGGGACGCCTGGGTGGCTCAGTCGGTTGAGCGCTGCCTTCGGCTCAGGTCATGATCCCAGCGTCCTGGGATTCAGTCCCACATCTGGCTCCTTGCTCGGCGGGGAGCCTGCTTCTCCCTCTGCCTCTGCCTGCCACTCTGTCTGCCTGTGCTCGCTCTCTCTCTGACAAATAAATAAATAAAATTAAAAAAAAAAGTTCTGATGAAAGTAATTCTTGCATGTGGTAATTTTTTAAACACTGCAAAAGGGAATATAATAAATATTGAGTCTTTTTCCCTTCCTCAATTCCACTTCTTTCAGATCATCACCATCGTGGTTTCTGGGAATTCTAGTGTAACACGTGAGCTATGCTGTCTGTATCTTGATTGCTTCCAACTTAACAAAAATTGGAATGCTGCTTTTATCTGCACAGCTTCCCTTTTCTCTGTAACCTTTGCGTCGTATTCTCTGTTGTTATTTAGCCCTGTCTTTTGTTGATGATTTTTTTCAACCTCTTGCTATCTATTTTAATATCATGTGCAAATGAGTTTGCAGAATAGATTCCTCTGAGTGGAATAACCGAGTCAAAAGGTGTTTGAATTTGAAATTGTGCTAACTGTCAAAAAAAGGTGTATCAGTTTATAATCCTATCTACAGCGTATGCCTGTGTTCTCCTGATCTTACTAGTAGTGTACAATATTAAAATTTTTAAAGCTTTGCCACTGGTATGTAATTGCTTAAATCTACAATGAAAACTTTTTACTAATGCTAAAATTTCTTAACATCATTACTTGCATTTCTGCGTGTATGTATGTGTGTGTGTGTGTGTGTGAACACCCACACACTTGTTCCTAACTTTGCCCGGTTTTCTGTTGGGCTGTGGATCTATAGTACTTATGGACATATATGATGTAGTAACATATACTTTGTTGTGTTATGTGGTTATTTTTGTTTTTCTTTTAAACTCCTTATGATTTTTCAGAGTCAAAATTTCAGTTCATGATTTTTAAGAGTACAGATATTCATATATTTTAGTCAAATTTAGAAGTTGTTTATTTTATTGCTTCAGGATTTTTGTGCCTTGCTCAGCAAGATTTTTTCCCACTTAAAGTTATTTAAAGAGAAACAACTGCTCATTTTCAAAATTAGTATCCATCCTATTTTGGTTTCATGATTCAGAATAAATCTTTGATTCATCTGCATTTATTTGATATAAATACTAAAGTAGGGGTCTAGCTATAGTTTTTCCTTCATGAGGTTAGCCAATTGTCACAACATAGAATACTAAAAAAAATGGATTTTTCCCCTTGATTTGAAATGCCATCCGAGTTTTTTCTTGAGTAAATAATTCTTTTGGGAGTTAAAAAACAAACAGGAGTTCACCCAGAAAAGGAAATAAGCAACATTGAAACTCTATTACAAACAAAGGAATGTAAAGTAATGCAAGAGACTTCTTTCCTGAGTAGTGCTATTCTTATAAATTGTGCTTTTGTGTCACTGGGTCTCAGACCAATAAAAGAGGATGTCAGATTTTGAACATTAACTGAGCCCAGAGGGATAAATAAAGGATTTTGTTATGTTTTTTTGGCTTGTGTCACAGTGCTAATATCACTTTAATGGACTGCTAGTTTTGCATATTTCTCTACCTGAAGCAAGCTTTAAGTAATGGGTCATGACTATGACTTGGCTTTGGAATATCACTTTGAAATTAGTCAGTGTAGCAATCCTTATGTGTTCACAAATAGAATTTTAAAACTAAAGACCGCAATCCATATGCAATGATGAAAGGTAAAGGAACTCAGATATGCATGGTTTTATTAACTAATACATAGGTTCATCCTAATTTGTTGTAAGAACTAGTTATATGGTCTCTCTAAAGCCAAATATCGAGCTATTTATGATATAAATATCATTTAAGCTGGAATGCTAAATAAAACACTAACCTGTCTCTTGCATCACAAAATACTTTCGATTTGTCTTATGGTATATGACATACATTGTATATTTTCAGCTAAACATCAGGGAATATTATAAATCTTTAACCACTACATATGTGGAAGTCTGAACTGACTGTGGTTAAGTTCGTTTTCTGGCATACATTTTCTGGTACATGTTCTTCCCATGATCATTAAAGTGGGAAGATTTTAACTTTTAAGATAATGATTTTATAAAATATATTTCTTTAAATTTCTGAAAGACTCGAGTCATCTACTTATGTTTTTATATGTCTTTTGATAAATAGAAAACATATATCTGGGTGAAAATTAAAAAAAATACATCATAGAAATGCTGTGTTAATAATTATTTATGGTAACACACTTAAAAAATTAAATATTTTGTAAACATTGGTTTAGTCTCATTTCTTCCCCCCACTCATAAAGGCAGGGGAGAGTGAGGAAGAAAAAGCCATTTTTTGCCACTCTGCAAAAAACGGGTGATGTGCCATGAAAGGGTGTACATAATGCCTTTCTGGTGTCCTAATGGAGTGGAATGAAGGTAGACCAAGGTGGCAGATTTTTCAAGAAGGCTCCATGGAACACACAGTCCCTGTTCTGTTTCAAGGGATTACTTCTGTTTTTCTTTTGCCGTACTTTTACTTGTGTCCAGATAGCTATTAATAGATATCATAGTCGTTTTCTGTTTTGCTTTAAAGCCTCAGTTTGTATTAGCTTTCCATTTATTTTTAGTTTTCTTTGCAAATTTATATTTCAAATCACTCAATCATATTTGTCTGTTTCTGTTCATTTTTATTTATTTCTAAGTTTTTTCAAGCCTCTTGTGCGTCATAATTTTCTCGAGGTCTAATACAGGACGTGTTTATTTAAATATTTTTCTAAACCTAGACAAAACAAAACAAATGAACAAATAAATGAAAAGTAGAATCCGACAGACCCGTAAATATGGAGAACAAACTTGTGGTTGCCAGAGGGGAGGTGGCAGGGGATTGGCGAATGGTTGAAGGGGAGTGGAAAACACAGGCCTCCAGTAAATGGAGTCATTAAGTCCCAGGAATAAAAGGCACAGCATAGAGAATGCAGTCAGTGGTATTGTAATAGTGTTGTATGGTGGGTGACAGATGGTAGCTACACTTGTGAGCATACCATAATGTATAGAGAAGTGGAATGACTATGCTGAACACCTGAAACTAATGTAACATTGTGTGTCAACTGTGTTCATATCAAAAAAAGAAAGAAAAAAAATTTCCTCCAAAATTAATGCAAAAACTTTCTGAAGCTCTGATGAGAATGGTTTTCCTAATTATAAAAGTTACATATTAAGAAATCTAAAAGAAAATAAAAATCATCACTAATTTTAACCAAGAAATATCACTTAATAATTACATGTGTTCTTTTCTAGTGTTTTTGTACATGAAACATTCTTGGATGGCAGTAGACATTTGTACACTTAATTTTCATAGCTTCGTAATACTCATCCCCATAATTCATCATTTTCTAATTTTGCAGTTTTTGTTTGAATCCTTTTATCCATTATCAAATATTGCTGCAGTTGAAACCCTTCTGCATATGCATTTTTCCTCATTTCTGATGACTGAAGTGTAATTACAGGATCAAAGGCCTTGAAGCATTTAGGTATTTCTGATATACACTAAGGAAATTCATACCAATTTATAATCCTATCAACAATCTATGAAAAGACTAATCTCAAAGACCCTCAATATCATTGTTACTAATTTTAAAAGTCCTTAAGTGTTAAATAGCTAGAAAAATCTTATTTTTCAATAAGTTTTTCATGCTTATTACACATTAATGATTCTTTTTTCACAAATTGTTTATTAAGATCTTTTCTTAGTCTTCATCACCATCTTGGTATTTTTTCCCCATTGACTTGCACAAGTTATTTATCCAAGATAACTGCTGCTGGAGAAGATGGGGCTAGGGAGTTGAACATCCAGTAATTAAATGCTTTGGCCCAGACAAGGTCCATGCTACTTCACCTTCTATGTTGTTGGTTACAACTATTCACATGGCCATACACAACTTAAGAGGAGGCAGGCTAATTCCTCTTAAAATAATTTTGTGAAAATAATAACAAGTAATAAAATAATAAAACTATATATATGGCTTTTGTGGATATTGATTTCTAGGATGAAATTGTATTTTCTTAGAATTTGAAAGGCAATTACAAACTTATCTTCTATCATCAGATGTTGTTGAGAAGTATAATTCTCATTTTTTTGTATGCATTTATTATTTCCTTTCTGGAAGCTTTCAGGGTATCCTTTATCTTTTGTCTCCTAAAAATTCACCATGATACACCTGTATTGAAAAATTTTTTTCCCATCCTACTCAGAACTCAATAGATTTTCTTCCTTGAGATTTGGGAAATTCTTAGTCATTATTACTCAGAGGATTTGCCCTCTTCCATTTAATTATTTCTTTCTAGATAGCCATTTAAGTTGGCTTTTTTTCTTCTCATTTAGAATTTATTTAATATAACATAACATAAATATTTGAAAGTAGTCCATCATCAGATTTCTTCATACCATATCTTTAAACATTATTTTTACTAGTACAGTGCAATTAAAATCAATCTCATAGCATTCATTTTGCTATATAGAACATCCAACTAATTCTGAGGTTGTCCTGAATGATTATTCCTCTATTATGCTTAATGAGGTATTCACTGTTTCTCTTCCTACTCATTGTATGGCTACCTAAAAATATAGCTTTTGTGGTATTTTGGAAACCATAGAGAAGTGCTGGGTGAGAGAAACATATTTGTGAGTGCTGATGGAAGAATAAAAAAACCAAAGATGAAGCATTAAAGTGAGGGAAACAGATGAGCAGGAAAATGTGAGCAATGACATAAATAATAAGAGAGATTTGGTTTGCCTATTTCACATTACTGATTCTTGTCTTATCTTGGTCATTCCTTTTCTTGTATTTAATTATAAGTTGATTTTCTTTCTTCTTTGCAATAGTTCTATGAAACTTACATATTCACAGTTTTTATCTTTGCCATCTCATCCTTTTGAAAGACCCTTTCTTTATGTTGGCACATAGTGGAATGTTTTCTATATTTTTGATATTTCATCTTAGGTATATGGCTTTTGAATTTTGAATGTGGTGATCATGAAAAGCTTCATTTTCAGGTTCTTATCTAAAAATCAGTTTGGTGAAAGCTTCACCTATGTTTTAACAGGTGCATCACTAATTATCAAATAAGGGTACTCAGTAGAAAAAAATATTAAATATATTTGACAGAAGAAAAAAAAACCCTGGAGATTTAGGGATTTTATTTTTTATTGTCAACCTTTCTTTGCCCTTTTCTTTGTTGATAATGGAGATCATCGCTAGCCTCAGAAAAATGAAAGTACACTGAAAAAGTCACACAAATAGCTGGACGAATAATTTTTTGTTTTTTGAAGAAAATCAGGAAGATTGATTCATATGCTTTCTGATGATAGAGGTACTGGTGAGATTGTGTGTCTCCCTAACTCATCTGAAGAGTTTAGCATCTCTCCCCTAAAATGTATCTATAGTTGATTCACAGCAGTAATTTTCTGTAACATTGCTGTGAACATCGAATTAGGGAACATTGAGCCATTGCTCCTAAGGAAATAGATTCTCTGGTCACAGTGTTTCCATCAACTGACTGACACATAACCTTTGAAATGTGTTTCTGCCTCACACATCTTATTTAATACATCTTGTTGATCCACTCATATTGGGCGCATGCCTGAGCAGTTTATTTAACACATACATTTTCTCAGTATGGCACATCACAACCTTGGGAATATTTGACAGTTGGGACCAGTCCTGGGACCATGTTCAGCATTAATTTTGGGCATTTTGTTTTATTTATTTATTTTAAAATATTTTATTTATTTATTTGACAGAGAAAGAGAGAACAAGCGAGTGTGAGCAGGGAGGAGGATCAGGGGAGAGGAAGAATCAGGCTTCCCACTGAGCAGAGAGCTCAACTCCGGTCTTGATCCCAGGACCCTGGCATCATGACTTGAGCTGAAGGCAGGCGCTTAACTGACTGAGCCACACAGGCACCCGGTATGCTTGGGCATTTTAAGTAAAATCACAAAAAAAATGCATAAAAATGCAGAAAATTTGACACTAAATAAGCTGTATAAAGGAGATTTTATAGTTTGCGAGCTAAAACATGAAGGCAGAGTGTTGCCCTGTTCAGTCTCAGTTGACCCTGTGTGTCCTGGGCCACTGCTCTGCATGTGAGTGAATGGCAGTACATGGGCTGCAAGTATTGACTTGGGGGTCACAAATAAGTGTCAGTGTGTAGGTGAATTTGCACATGCAAAATCCATGAATAATGAAAATGGACTGTATTTGTTTGATTTGAACCAGTTTTGGCAATTCAAATAGCTTTCTATTTCTTCTTCTTAGTAGTAGTCTGATGGAATTAAAAGGATTTCACCTTGCTTTGAAGTGTTTATAATTACCTATGCTGATAAATAACCTTGGATTTGAAAGGATGAGAAACCGACATCTCTTTAAACTCTGTGGAGCAAATTGAAGGGAAAAAAAAATCCTTATTTCCACAAATTCAAGTTCATGATGGCACTGCTGAAGGACAAAGCATTTTATTTTATTTCTGCTTTAAAGAATGTACCCCAAATGAGAAAGGTGTAACTCCAAAAGGCATTAAGTCCCTTTGGGGTGTTTAAGCAGTGATTTTTGTGGTATGTTGTTCTAGACTTTTTCCACTTGTGTTTTGCCAGTCTTTTCACGGGGAAGGTCCAAGGGCCAAAGAAGACAGAGAAATGAGAAGTGCACATGGCCGTCCTGTGTCTCTGTGCATAGCATGCACACCATTTGGCCATGTGTTGGGATGGATCAAGGCTTCACAAGGGTTGAAAGGAAACTAGGTATGAATCTGGGTACCATTCCATCTCTTGTGAGGGATTTTTCTCAGCATTGAGGAGGTTGTGGTGAGGAAGACTGGAAAAGTGTACATCCTCATGGAACCCACATTAGAATGGGGTGAGTGACAAATTGATCAACAGACAGAAGAGAGTCAGTTATAGGTGGGTTACAGGCTTACATGTTTTAAAAGAACTCAGTATGGACACATGATGGAGGAACCAGATAACGATACTATGTTAGGTGAATTCCTGGAGGGAATGAGACCTAAACCAGCCAGAATTGGCCTGAGGGATGAAGGACGGGGGAGGAGCATTCTTGGTAGAAGGCACAGGAAGTACAAAGGGCCTGAAAGAAAAGTCTTGGTGTGATTACTCTCCAGGAGAAACGCAGAGGAGTTGCAACATAAGAGAGTCAGAGAGTGGACCAAAGAAGCTCGAAAGATCAGTACAGGAGGCAAAGCACACAGTTCTTTGTAGATCATGGCAAGCAGCATGTGTGTTAATTTAAAGAAGGAAATACTGTTTCCATACTTGCAAGATCATTGTAGGATGACAAAATTATTTTCTTTTGATTGGATTTGGGTTTGCCTTTATTTTGTTCAGTATGAACATCTCCCTAGAAATTTCTTAGGCAACAAAGAATTTCTCTCCTTACAGGGACTTTTGGTCTGTTGTACTGTGAATGGTCCTATAGAAACAAGGCTAGTGATGTGACAGTTCCATTATAATTCAGGATCCTCAAAGTCTGTTCCTTCCTTGGTGCCGCGACGATCTTCTGAACAAAGCATCTGTTATCTTTGACTTATGAAGTTCTTCACTGTGAGAAACAGGAGATTGGGAATGGGGAAGGCCTGGCCTCAGGGTAAGGGATGGGGTCACCATTTCCCTTTTTAGCTTCTTAGGCTGAGGCAGAGTTAGTTGCTCCTGGTGAGGATGAATGAGGTCCTCCCTGAAGCCATGTTGACGGCTCCATGAATACTCTCCCCTCTGAAAACAAGAGTGGTGAGAAATGTGAAATTTAATGGCTCATCTACTGATCGGTCCTCATTGTTTTGGCCAAAACATGATCTTTGGTTGAGAAAAGAGATGCTTAAAAAACACGTAATACCAGGAGGATTGCCATTTTCTGAAAATTTATATTCGCTCAATTCATTTGTATAATAGAGCTACCTAGCGCATGAGGTATTTTCATGCACTTTAAAATGGTAGCGGGCAGAGTAAAGTTGTTACTTTTGAGTATCCCAGACCGTCTATGGAAGCTGTGATTCTCCGTGTAATCCCCAGGGTCCACTAGTGTTCTTATTTCCGGGTAATTATGGTGGTATCATATACTTCAGTGTTTGCTGATGCTGCCAGGTCCAATATACGTTTAGGGAATGAACTCTGCTTTCCTTGTGAAAAACAAAGCAAAACACTCTGCTTTCCCTTTCTCCTTATGTGGGTGATAATAGACTTGGAGTTACATGTCATTCAAAGGAATAGAATCCAGCCTAAGAACAGTCCCCTTGAGTCTTCTCCTATATGCCTCATTAGGATATTCATGCTTCCCGAATGGCTTGAGAACAGGGTTTCTTTTGGGGAGGGGGGAGCTGTTCAAACTCAATAACTTGATAAAATTGAAAGATGAAGAGACTTTGTTGTATTACTAGAAACAAGATAAGTGAAATGAAATCCAAGATAAAATATCAGGACCTCAGAACCCCAGGATGGATGCCATGCTAAATAGTAAAGGCAATAAATTGTCAGTCTTTGGGGGATGCTTTCTAGGAAGAAAGATTCCAAGACTTCTCCTGATAGTCTACTTAATCACAAAGTAACTCATCTTGTCAAGAAGTTCTGTTTTATGTCTAACTTAATTTGTTTTACTGTAACTTAAATATCCTTTCTTTTATTCAACCCTCGAAGAAGGAGAAAAAAGAAAAGATTCTCTGCTTCTCAGTATGATAGGACTCCACATACTTAAAGATGATAAATAAACCATTCATTTACTTCCTAACTAAGGGACTCAACTCAGGCTTCTCCAAGTACATGAGTTCATTCTCTGGTTTATTTTTTTCATCATATATAACTTCATTCCTATTTTTATTTTAGAAAAAAAGAGCTGAGACCTGGTAGGTGCAATATTAATAATTTCTAGCTAATTCTGATGATGGTTGAGGCATATATTCAAGATTATCATTTAATATTGAATACATTCCAATATTACATTTAGCTTTGAAATAACTACATTATATTGATGATATTCATTCAATATGGAGGTTAAGATCTTGCTGAGCTTTTTTGTTTACTTTTTATTTTTTACTTTATTATTCTTGTGTTTGGTTAGGAATCCTAATTGCTACTTCTTAGTTATATAATAATGGACAGACTAGTTAGCCCCACTTGGCTTTAATTACATTATTTGTGAAATATAAATAATGTGATATTGTCTCTGTAAAAATATTTAATGACCTACTAGGAGTGTGATAAGTGCTCAAAAAATGCAAGTTTTTCTCTGAATACATTTTATTTCTTGTGTGTATTATTTGAAGTTTACATATTTATTCATAAATGGATAAATTTATCCATTTATGGATGGAAATCCATATACATTTATGGATGGAAATAGTACATTTGTTCAACTTCATTCTATTTTTTTTTAATTGTAAATAATTTTTTTAAATTTCTTTTCAGCGTAACAGAATTCATAGTTTTACACCACACCCAGTGCTCCATGCAATGCGTGCCCTCCACAATACCCACCACCAGGCTCCCCCAACCTCCCCCCCCCCGCCCCTTCAAAACCCTCAGGTTATTTTTCAGAGTCCATAGTCTCTCATGGTTCATCTCCCCCCCCAATTTCCCTCAACTCCCTTCTCCTCTCCATCTCCCCATGTGCTCCGTGTTATTTGTTATGCTCTGCAAATAAGTGAAACCATATGATAATTGACTCTCTCTGCTTGACTTATTTCACTCAGCATAATCTCTTCCAGTCCCGTCCATGTTGCTACAAAAGTCGGGTATTCATCTTTTCTGATGGAGGCATAATACTCCATAGTGTATATGGACCACATCTTCTTTATCCATTCGTCCGTGGAAGGGCATCTTGGTTCTTTCCACAGTTTGGCGACCGTGGCCATTGCTGCTATAAACATTGGGGTACAGATGGCCCTTCTTTTCACCACATCTGTATCTTTGGGGTAAATACCCAGTAGCGCAATTGCAGGGT